>CAXIVR010000196.1:0-50369 GCA_964035755.1 Teleogryllus oceanicus | reverse complement strand
AGTAATTTTGATTATTTTTACTATGTAACAAGTGGGAAATTTTAAAAGCCTGTATCCGTAAACGATAAGCCCTACAGGCTAAAATTTCCACAGTGATTAGACGGAATCGCCTCTTTTTCAAGTTTTGACCTAGGATTTTCTCATTTTTGCTGAATTTACGTAAAAATGCTTAAAATAGAAGAGTTCTAATTCAAAATTTTAATAACAATCGTAGCTTTAGTAACGACGGTAGTTTTGATTATTTTTTACTATGTAAACGAAATTGAAATCTTTAAAAGGCTGTATCTCGTAAACGATAAGCCCTACGAGGCTAAATTTCCACAGTAATTAGACAGGAATCGACTCTTTTTTCGAAGTTTTGACCTAGGATTTTCTCAGTTTTTGCTGAATTTACGAATAAAAGCTTTAAATAGAAGAGTTCTCATTCAAAATTTTAATAGCAATCGTATTTTTAGTAACGACAGTAGTTTTGATGTTTTACTATGTCAGCAGGGTGAAATCTTTAAAAGCCTCTATCTCATGAAACGATAAGCCTACGAGGGCTAGAAATTTCCACAGTGATTAGACAGGAATCGCCTCTTTTTCGAAGTTTGACCTAAGTTTTCTCATTTTTTGCTAGTTACGAAAAAATACTTTAAATAGAAGAGTTCTCATTCAAATTTAATATGATCGTAGTTTTGTAACGACAGTAGTTTTGATTATTTTTACTATGTAAACAGAAATTGAAATCTTTAAGAGGCTGTATCTCGTATGCGATAAGCCCTACGAGGTACAAATTTCCACAGTGATTAGACGGAATCGCTCCTTTTTTCCGATTTTGACCTAGGATTTTCTCATTTTTGCTGAATTTACGAAAAATGCTTTAAATAGAAGAGTTCTCATTCAAAATTTTAGCCAACAATCGTAGTTTGCATTAACGACATTAGTTTTGATTATTTTTTACTATGTAAACCCAGAGTGAAGTCTTTAAAGCCTGTATCTCGTAAGCAAATAAGCCCTACAGAGGCTGAAATTTCCACAGTGATTAGACAGGAATCTCGCCTCTTTATTCAGAAGTTTTGACCTAGGATTTTCTCATTTTTTGCTGAATTTACGAAGAAATGCTTTAATTTGAAAAGTTCTCGTTTCAAACCTTTAATAACAATCGTATTTTTAGCAGTAACGACGGTAGTTTTGATTATTTTTTTACTATGTAAACGAAATTGAAATCTTTAAAAGGCTGTATCTCGTAAACGATAAGCCTACGAGGCTGAAAATTCCACAGTGATTAGACAGGAATCGCCTCTTTTTCAGAGAAGTTTTGACCTAGGATTTTCTCATTTTTGCTGAATTTACGAAAAAATGCTTTATAAATAGAAAGTTCTCATTCAAAATTTTAATAACAATGTATTTTTAGTAACGACAGTAGTTTTGATTATTTTACTATGTAAACGAAATTGGAAATCTTTAAAGCCTGTATCTCATGAAACGATAAGCCCTACGAGGCTGAAATTTACACAGTAGTTAGATTGGGAATCGCCTCTTATTTCCAGGATTTTGACCTGGTTTCTCATTTATTGCTGAATTTACGAACAAATGCTTTAAATAGAAGAGTTCTCATTCAAAATTTTAATAACAATCGTAGTTTTAGTAACGACGGTAGTTTGGTGTTTTTTTACTATATAAACCCAAGGGTGAAATCTTTAAGGCTGTATCTCGTAAACGATAAGCCCTACGAGGCTGAAATTTCCACAGTGATTAGACGGGAATCGCCTTTTTTTTTGATGTTTTGACCTAGGATTTTCATTTTTGCTAGATTTACGAAAAATGCTTTAAGTCAAAGTTCTCATTCAAAATTTTAATAACAATTGTATTTTTAGCGTGACAGTAGTTTTGATTATTTTTTACTATATGACAGAAATTGAAATCTTTAAAGGCTGTATCTCGTAAACGATAAGCCCTACGGTATAGAAATTTCCACAGTGATTAGACGGAATCGCCTCTTTTTCGAAGTTTGACCTGATTTTTCTCGTTTTTGCTGAATTTACGAAAAAATGCTTTAAATGAGAAAGAGTTCTCATTCAAAATTTTAACCAACAATCGTATTTTTAGCAGTAACGACAGTAGTTTTGATTATTTTTACTATGTAAACGAAATTGAAATCTTTAAGGCTGTATCGTAAACGATAAGCCCTACAGGCTAAATTTCCACAGTGATTAGACAGAATCGCCTCTTTTTCGAAGTTTTGACCAGGATTTTCTCATTTTTTGCTGAATTACGAAAAAATGCTTTAAATGAAGAGTTCTCGTTCAAATTTTAATTTCAATCAGGTTTTTGTAACGACGGTAGTTTTGATGTTGTTTTTACTATGTAAACAGAAATTGAAATCTTTAAAGGTATCTCGTAAACGATAAGCTGTACGAGGCTGAAATTTCTACAGTGATTAGACAGGAATCGCCTCGCTTTTCGAGAAGTTTGACCTAGGATTTTCTCATTTTTGCTGATTTACGGAAAAATGCTTTAAATTAAGTTCTCATTCAAAATTTTAATAACAATCGTATTTTTAAGTAACGACGAGTAAGTTTTGATAATTTTTTACTATGTAAACGAGGTGAAATCTTTAAAAGGCTGTATCTCGTAAATGATAAGCCCTACGAATTTGAATATTCACAGTGATTAAGACAGGAATCGCCTCTTTTTTCGAAGTTTTGACCTGGGATTTTCTCATTTTTGCTGAATTTGAAAATGCTTTTAAATAGAAGAGTTCTCATTCAGAATTTTATTAACAATCGTATTTTTAGTAACGACGCTAGTTTTGATTATTTTTTTACTATATAAACGGGGTAGAATCTTTTAAAGCCTGTATCTCGTAAACGATAAGCCCTACGAGGCTGAAATTTCCACTGATGATTAGACGGGAATCGCTCCTTTTTCGAAGTTTTGACCTAGGATTTTCTAATTTTTGCTGAATTTACAAAAAATGCTTTAAATTGAAAGTTCTCATTCAATTTTAATAACAATCGTATTTTTAGTAACGACTGGTAGTTTGATTATTTTTTTATGTAAGCAGAATTGAAATCTTTAAAAAGGCTGTATCTCATCAAACGATAAGCCCTACGAGGCTGAAAATTCCACAGTGATTAGACAGAATCGCCTCTTTTTTTCGAAGTTTTGACCACAAAGTTTTCTCATTTTGCTGAATTTACGAAAAAAATGCTTTAAATAGAAGTTCTCATTCAAAATTTTAATATAATCGTAGTTTAGTAACGACGAAGTAGTTTGGTGTTTTACTATAAACGAAATTTGAAATCTTTAGGAAACATATCTCGTAAACGATAAGCCCTGCGAAGTCTAAGAAATTTCCACAGTGATTAGACGGGAATCGCCTCTTTTTTGATGTTTTGACCTAGGATTTTTCTCATTTTTTGCTGAATTTACACGAAAAAATGCTAAGTCGAAAAGTTCTCGTTCAAAATTTTAATAACAATTATTATTTTTAATGCGACGGTAGTTTTGATTATTTTTACTATGTAAACGGTGAAATCTATAAAGGCCTTATCTCGTAAACGATAAGCCTACGAGGCTAGAAAAATTCCACAGTGATTAGACAGGAATCGCCTCTTTTTCAGAGATTTTGACCTAAGTTTTCATTTTTGCTGAATTTACGAAAAATGCTTTAAATAGAACTTCTCGTTAAAATTTTAATAACAATCGTATTTTTTTAGTAACGACGGTAGTTTTGATTATTTTTACTATATAAATAGGTGCAGAAATCTTTAAAAGCCTGTATCTCGTGACGATAAACCCTACGAAGGCTGAAATTTACACAGTGATTGAACAGGAATCGCCTCTTATTTCGAAGTTTTGACCTAGGATTTTCTCATTTTTTTTGCTGAATTTACAAAATGCTTTAAATAGAAAGTTCTCATTCAAAATTTTAATAACAATCGTAGTTTTGTGGCAACGGTAGTTTGGTGTTTTACTATGTAAACCAGAATTGAAATCTTTAAAAGGCTGTATCTCGTAAACGATAAGCCCTACGAGCTGAAATATTCACAGTGATTAGACGGGAATCGCCTCTTTTTTGATGTTTGACCTAAGTTTTCTCATTTTGCTGAATTTACGAAAAATGCTTTAAATTGAAAAGTTCTCATTTAAAATTTTAATAACAATCGTATTTTAGTAACGACCAGTGGTTTTGATTATTTTTACTATGTAAACGAAATTGAAATCTTTAAAAGGCTGTATCTCATCAAACGATAAGCCCTACAGGCTGAAATTTCCACAGTGATTAGACAGAATCGCCTCTTTTTCAGAAGTTTTGACCTAGGATTTTCTCATTTTTTTGCTGAATTTACGAGAAAAAATGCTTTAAATGAAGAGTTCTCATTCAAAATTTTAATAACAATCATATTTTTAAGTAACGACGGTAGTTTTGATTATTTTTCTGTAAACGAGGTGAAATCTTTAAGGCTGTATCTCGTAAACGATAAATACTACGAAGCTGAAATTTCCACAGTGATTAGACAGAATCACCTCTTTTTCAAAGTTTTGACCAAGGATTTTCTCATTTTGCTGAATTTACGAAAAATGCTTTAAATAGAAGAGTTCTCATTCAAAATTTTAATAGCAATCGTATTTTAGTAACGACATTCAGATTTTGATTATTTTTACTATGTAAACGAAAATTGAAATCTTTAAGGCTGTATCTCATCGACGATAAGCCCTACGAGGCTGAAATTTCCGCAGTGATTAGACGAGAATCCTCTTTTTCAGAAGTTTTGACCTAAGTTTTCTCATTTTTTTTGCTGAATTTACGAAAAAATGCTTTAAATAGAAGAGTTCTCATTCAAAATTTTAATAACAATCGTATTTTAGTAACGACAGTAGTTTTGATTGTTTTTACTATATAAGCAAGTCAAGAATCTTTAAAGGCTGTATCTCATCAAACGATAAGCTGTACGAGGCTAAAAAATTTACACAGTGATTAGATGGGAATCGCCTCTTCTTATTTCGAAGTTTTGACTGGATTTTCTCATTTTTTGCTGAATTTACGAAAAAATGCTAAATAGAAGAGTTCTCATTCAAAATTTTAATAACAATCGTAGTTTAGTAACGACGGTAGTTTGTTTTTTTGCTATGTAAACGAAGTGAAATCTTTAAAGGCTGCTATCTCGTAAACGATAAGCCCTGCAGGGGCTGAAATTTCCACCGTGATTGGGCGGAATCGCCTCTTTTTTGATGTATTGACCTAGGATTTTCTCATTTTTGCTGAATTTACGAAAAATGCTTTAAATTAAGAAAAGTTCTCATTCCAAAATTTTAATATCAATCCTTTTTAGTAACGACGGTAGTTTTGATTTTTTTACTATGTAAACGAAGTGAAATCTTTAAATGGCTGTATCGTAAAACGATAAGCCCTACGGGGCTGAGAAATTTCCACGGTGATTAGACAGGAATCGCCTCTTTTTCAGAGTTTTGACCTAGGATTTTCTCAATTTTGCTGGTTACGAAAAAATGCTTTAAATAGAAGAGTTCTCATTCAAAATTTTAATAACATTCGTAATTTTAGTAACGACGGTAGTTTTGATTATTTTTACTATGTAAACTAAATTGAAATCTTTAAGCCTGTATCATGAAACGATAAGCCCTACGAGGCTGAAATTTCCACAGTGATTGGAGCAGGAGATCGCCTCTTGTTCAAGTTTTGACCTAAGATTTTCTCATTTTGCTTAATTTACGAAAAAATGCTTTAAATTGAAAAGTTCTCATTCAAAATTTTAATAACAATCGTATTTTTAATAACGACGAGTAGTTTTGATTATTTTTACCTATGTAAACGAAAATGAAATCTTTAAAAGGGCTGTATCTCGTAAACGTTAAACCCTACAGGGCTGAAATTCCCACAATGATTAGACAGGAATCGCCTCTACTTTTTTCGAAGTTTTACTGACCTAGGATTTTCTCATTTTTTTGCTGAATTTACGAAAAATGCTTTAAATAGAAGGTTCTCATTTAAAATTTTAATAACAATCGTATTTTTAGTAACGATTGTAGTTTTGATTATTTTTACTATGTAAACGAAATTGAAATCTTTAAGGCTGTATCTCGTAAACGATAAAGCCCTACGAGGCTGAAATTTCCACAGTGATTAGACGAGAATCGCCTCTTTTTCGAAGTTACGACCTAGGATTTTCTCATTTTTGCTGAATTTACGAAAAAATGCTTTAATTTGAAAAGTTCTCATTCAAACCTTTAATAACAATCGTATTTTTAGTAACGACGGTAGTTTTGATTATTTTTACTATATGACAAATTAAAATCTTTAAAGGCTGTATCTCGTAAACGATAAGCCCTATGAGGCTATGAGAAATTTCCGCAGTGATTAGACAGGAATCGCCTCTTGTTTCAGAAGTTTTGACCTAAGTTTTCTCATTTTTTTGCTGAATTTGCAGAAAAAATGCTTTAAATAGAAGAGTTCTCATTCAAAATTTTAATAACAATCGTATTTTTTTAGTAACGACAGTAGTTTTGATTATTTTTACTATGTAAACAGGTGAAATCTTTAAAAGGCTGTATCTCGTAAACGATAAGCCCTGCAGGCTGAAATTTCCACAGTGATTCAGACGGGAATCGCCTCTTTTTCGAAGTTATGACCTAGGATTTTCTCATTTTTGCTGAATTTACGAAAAATGCTTTAATTTGAAAAGTTCTCATTTCAAACCCTTAATAACAATCGTATTTTTAGTAACGACGGTAGTTTTGATTATTTTTATGAAAACAGGTGAAATCTTTAAAAGGCTGTATCTCGTAAACGATAAGCCCTACAGGGCTGAAAATTCCACAGTGATTGAACGGGAATCGCCTCTTTCGAAGTTTTGACCTAGGATTTTCTCATTTTTGCTGAATTTACGAAAAAAGCTTTAAATAGAAGAAGTTCTCATTCAAAATTTTTAATAACAATCGTATATTTTTAGTAATGGTAGTTTTGATTATTTTTACTATAGCAAGCAAATTGAAATCTTTAAGTATGTATCTCATGAAACGATAAGCCCTACAGGCTGAAATTTACACAATGATGATTAGACGGAATCGCCTCTTATTTCAGAAGTTTTGACCTAAGTTTTCTCATTTTTTTGCTGAATTTACGAAAAATGCTTTAAATAGAAGAGTTCTCATTCAAAATTTTAGCTAACAATGTAGTTTAATGTGACGGTAGTTTGTTGTTTTTACTGTAAACGAAATTGAAATCTTTAAAAGGCTATCTCTGTAAACTTGATACTTCAAGCCCTACAGTAAATTTCACAGTGATTAGACAGGAATCGCACCTCTTTTTGATGTTTTGACCTAGGATTTTCTCATTTTTGCTGAATTTACGAAAAATGCTTTTAAATTGAAAAGTTCTCATTCAAATTTTAATAACAATCGTATTTTTAAAGTAACGACAGTAAAGTTTTGATTATTTTTACTATATAAACTAAATTGGAAATCTTTAAAAGGCTGTATCTCATGAAACGATAAAGCCCTACAGGAATGAAATTTCCACCAGTGATTGAACGGAATCGCCTCTTTTTCAGGATTTGACCTAGGATTTTTTTAATTTTGCTGAATTTACGAAAAAATGCTTTAAATAGAAGAGTTCTCATTCAAAATTTTAATAACAATGTATTTTTATTGCTGTGGTAGTTTTGATTATTTTTCTATGTAAACAGAATTGAAATCACTTTAAGGCTGTATCTCGTAAACGATAAGCCCTACAGACTGAAATTTCCACAGTGATTAGACGGGAATCGCCTCTTTTTTCGAAGTTTTGACCCAGGATTTTCTAATTTTTTGCTGAATTTACGAAAAAATGCTTTAAATAGAAGAGTTCTCATTCAAAATTTTAATAACAATCGTATTTTTAGTAACGGCTTGGTAGTTTTGATTATTTTTACTATGTAAACGGAATTAAGAATTTTTAAGGCTGTATCTCGTAAACGATAAGCCTGAGGCTGAAATTTCCGCAATGATTAGACAGGAATCGCCTCTTTTTCAAGTTTTGACCTAGGATTTTCTCATTTTGCTGAATTTTGAAAAAATGCTTTAAATAGAAGAGTTCTCATTCAAAATTTTAATAACAATCGTATTTTAGTAACGACGAGTAGTTTTGATTGTTTTACTATGTAAACGAAATTGAAATCTTTAAAAGGCTGTATCTCGTAAACGATAAGCTGTTACGAGGCTGAAATTTCACAGTGATTAGAGGAGATCACTCGCTTTTCGAAGTTTGACCTAGGATTTTCTCATTTTGCTGATTTTACGGAAAAGTAATACTTTAGAATTGAAAAGTTCTCATTCAAATTTTAATAACAATCGTATTTTTAGTAACGACGGTAGTTTTGATAATTTTTTACTATGTAAACGAAATTGAAATCTTGAAAAGGCTGTATCTCGTAAATGATAAGCCCTACGAGGCTGAAAATTCCACAGTGATTAGACGGGAATCGCCTCTTTTTTCAGAAGTTTGACTAGGATTTTCTCATTTTTGTACTGAATTACAGCAATGCTTTAAATAGAAGAGTTCTCATTCAAGAAAATTTTAATAACAATCGTATTTTTTTAGTAACGACGCTAGTTTGATTATTTTTACTATGTAAACAGAATTGAAATCTTTAAAAGCCTATCTCGTAAACGATAAGCCCTACGAACTGAAATTTTACAGTGATTAGACGGGAATCGCCTCTTATTTCGAAGTTTTGACCTAGGATTTTCTCATTTTGCCAAATTTACGAAAAAATGCTTTAAATAGAAGAAGTTCTCATTTAAAATTTTAATAACAATCAATATTTTTAAGTAACGACAGTAGTTTTGATTATTTTTTACTATGTAAGCCAAATTGAAATCTTTAGAGTTCTCGTAAACGATAAGCCTACGAGCTGAAATTTCCACAGTGATTAGACGGAATCGCCACTTTTTTTCCAAGAAGTTTTGACCTAGGATTTTCTCATTTTTTGCTAAATTTTAGAAAAAATGCTTTAAATAAAAGAGTTCTCATTCAAAAAATTAACAACAATCGTATTTTTAGTAAGGAAGCTAGTATTGATTATTTTTTTACTACGTAAACAAATTGAAATCTTTAAAGGCTGTATCTCGTAACGATAAACCCTACGAGGCATAAATTTTCACGGTGATTAGACGGGTATCGCCTCTTTTTCGGTTTGACCTAGGATTTTTCATTTTTGCTGATTTGAAAAATGCTTTTAAATAGAAGAAAGAGTTCTCATTCAAAATGTAAGTACAATCGTAGTTGTAGTAACGACTGTAGTTTAATTATTTTTAACTATATAAACAAATTGGAAATCTTTAAATGGCTGTATCTCATGTAAACTATAAGCCCTGCGAGGCTGAAATATTCACAGTGATTACACGAGGAATCACCTCTTTTTCAAAGTTTTGACCTAAGTTTTCTCATTTTTGCTGAATTTTGAAAAATGCTTTAAATTGAAAAGTTCTCATTCAAAATTTTAATAACAATCGTATTTTTAATAACGACAGTAGTTTTGATTATTTTTTACTATATAAACGAGTGAAATCTTTAAAAGGCTTGTATCGTAAACGATAAGCCCTACGAGGCTGAAATTCCACGAGTGATTAGACGGTCGCCTCTTTTTCGAAGTTTTGACCTAGGATTTTCTCATTTTTGCCTGAATTTACAAAAAATGCTTTAAATAGAAGAGTTCTCATTCAAAAATTTTTAATAACAATCATATTTTTAGTAACGCCGGTAGTTTTGATTGTACACTATGTAAACGAAATTGAAATCTCTTTAAGGCTGTATCTCGTAAAGGATAAGCCCTACGAGGCTGAAAATTCCACAGTGATTAGACGGCAATCGCCTTTTTTTTCGAAGTTTTGACCTAGGATTTTCTCATTTTTTGCTGAATTTACGAAAAATGCTTTAAATTGAAAAGTTCTCATTCAAAATTTTAATAACAATCGTATTTTTAGTGACAACAGTAGTTTTGATTATTTTTTACTATGTAAGCAGAATTGAAATCTTTAAGGCTGTCTCGTAAACGATAAGCCCTACGAGGCTAGAAAATTCCACAGTGATTAGACGGGAATCGCCTCTCTTTTTCCGAAAGTTTGACCTAGGATTTTTCTCCATTTTGCTGAATTTACGAAAAAAATGCTTTAAATAGAAAAGTTCTCATTCTAAAATTTTAATAACAATCGTATTTTTAGTAACGACGGTAGTTTTGATTATTTTTTACTATGTAAACAGAAATTGAAAATCTTTAAAAGCCTGTATCGTAAACGATAAGCCCTACGAGGCTGAAATTTCACACTGATTAGACGGAATCGCCTCTTTTTGAAGTTTTGACCTAAGTTTTCTCATTTTTGCCGTTTACGAAAAATAGCTTTAAAATAGAAGAGTTCTTATTTAAAATTTTAATAACAATCATGTTTTAGTATTCACGGTAGTTTTGATAATTTTTACTATATGGCGCAATTGAAATCTTTAAAAGGCTATTATCTCGTAAACGATAAGCCCTACGAGGCTGAAAAATTCCACACTGATTAGACAGGAATCGCCTCTTTTTTTCGAAGTTTTGACCTAGGTTTTCTCATTTTTGCTGAATTTACGAAAAATGTTTAAATAGAAAAGTTCTCATTCAAATTTTAATAACAACGTATAATTAGTAACGACGGTAGTTTTGATTATTTTTTACTATGTAAACGAAATTGAAATCTTTAAAAGCCTGTATCTCGTAAACGATAAGTTCTACGAGGCTGAAAATTCCACAGTGATTAGACGGGAATGGCCTCTTTTTTCGAAGTTTGACCAGTTTTCTCATTTTTGCTGAATTTGAAAAAATGCTTTAAATAGAAAGTTCTCTTTCAAAATTTTAATAACAATCGTATTTTTAGTAACGACAGTAGTTTTATTATTCTTTACTATGTAAACGGTAAGAATCTTTAAGGCTGTATCTCGTAAACGATAAGCCTACGAGGCTGATAATTCCTGATGATTAGACAGGAATCACGCCTCTTTTTCGAAGTTTTGACCTGATTTTCTCATTTTTGCTGAATTTACGAAAAAATGCGCTTTAAATAGAAGAGTTCTAGACAAATAACAACAATCGTATTTTTAGTAAGGAAGCTAGTTTGATTATATTTTACTATGTAAACAGTGAAATCGTTAAGTAGCTTATCTCGTAAACGATAAACCCTACAGGCTGAAATTTCCACAGTGATTAGACGGGAATCGCCTCGTTTTTTCGAGGATTTTGACCTAGAGGATTTTCTCATTTTGCTGAATTTGAAAAATGCTTTAAATAGAGAGTTCTCATTTCAAAAATTTTAATAACAATGTGTATTTTTAGTAACGACAGTAGTTTTGATTATTTTTTACTATGTAAGCAATTGAAATCTTTAAAAAGCTATTATCTCGTAAACGATAATCCCTACGAAGGCTGTTCCGCAGTGATTAGACGGGAATCGCCTCTTTTTCGAAGTTTTGACTAGGATTTTTCTCATTTTTGCTGAATTTTGAAAAAATACTTTAAATAGAAGAGTTCTCATTCAAAATTTTTAATAACAATCGTAATTTTTAATGAACGACGGTAGTTTTGATTATTTTACTATGCAAACGAAATTGAAATCTTTAAAGCCTGTATCGTAAACGATAAGCCTGAGCTGAAATTCCACACTGATTAGACGGAATCGCCTCTTTTTCGAAGTTTTGACTCGGATTTTCATTTTTGCTGAATTTACGAAAAATGCTTTAAATAGAAAAGTTCTCATTCAAAATTTTAATAACAATCATTGTATAATTAGTAACGACGGTAGATTTTGATTATTTTTACTATGTAAGCAGAGAATTGAAATCTTTAAAAGCCTGTATCTCGTAAACGATAAGCTACGAGGCTAGAAAATGCCGCAGTGATTAGACGGAATCGCCTCTTTTTTCGAAGTTTTGACCTAGGATTTTCTCATTTTGCTGGTTTACGAAAAATGCTTTAAATAGAGGATTATATAAAATTTTAATAACAATCGTATATTTAGTAACGACGGTAGTTTGATTGACACACTATGTAAACGAATTGAAATCTTTAAAAGGCTGTATCTCATGAAACGATAAGCCCTACGAGGCTGATAATTCCACAGTGATTAGACGAATCGCCTCTTTTTCAGAGATTTTGACCTAGGATTTTCTCATTTTGCTGAATTTACGAAAAATGCTTTAAATAGAAGAGTTCTCATTCAAAATATTAACAACAATCGTATTTTTAGTAAAGGAAGCTAGTTTTGATTATATTTTACTATGTAAACAATTAGAAATCTTTAGAAAAGGCTGTATCTCGTAAACGATAAGCCCTACAGGGCTGAAATTTCCGCAATGATTAGACAGAATCGCCTCTTTTTCAGAGAAGTTTTGACCTAGGATTTTTCTCATTTTAGCTGAATTTACGAAAAATGCTTTAAATGAAGAGTTCTCATTCAAAATTTTATCAACAATCGTATTTTACTTAACGACAGTAGTTTTGATTGTTTTTACTATGTAAACGAAATTAGAAATCTTTAAAAGGCTGTATCTCAATAAACGATAAGCCCTGCAGGCCTGAAATTTCCACAGTGATTAGACGGGAATCGCCTTTTGTTTCGAAGTTTTGACATAGGATTTTCAAATTTTTTGCTGAATTTACGAAAAAAATGCTTTAAATTAAAAAAAGTTCTCATTCAAAATTTTAATAACAATCGTATTTTTTAGTAACGACGGTAGTTTTGATTATTTTTACTATGTAAGCAGAGTGAAATCTTTAAGGCTGTATCTCGTAAACGATAAGCCCTACGAGGCTACTGAAAATTCCCACAGTGATTAGACAGGGAATCGCCTCTTTTTCGAAGTTTTGACCTAGGATTTTCTCATTTTTGCTGAATTTTTGAAAAATGCTTTAAATAGAAGAGTTCTCATTCAAAATTTTAATAACAATCGTATTTTTAGCAACGACGGTA
Source organism: Teleogryllus oceanicus (assembly GCA_964035755.1). Classification (NCBI taxonomy): domain Eukaryota; kingdom Metazoa; phylum Arthropoda; class Insecta; order Orthoptera; family Gryllidae; genus Teleogryllus; species Teleogryllus oceanicus. The sequence goes on along the minus strand of CAXIVR010000196.1, from coordinate 37,388 downwards.
GTTTTGATTATTTTTTACTATGTAAACGAAATTGAAATCTTTAAAAGGCTGTATCTCGTAAACGATAAGCCCTACGAGGCTGAAATTTCCACAGTGATTAGACGGGAATCGCCTCTTTTTTCGAAGTTTTGACATAGGATTTTCAAATTTTTTGCTGAATTTACGAAAAAAATGCTTTAAATTAAAAAAAGTTCTCATTCAAAATTTTTAATAACAATCGTATTTTTAGTAACGACGGTAGTTTGATTATTTTTACTATGTAAACAGAAATTGAAATCTTTAAAAGGCTGTATCTCGTAAACGATAAGCCCTACAGGCTGAAAAATTCCACAGTGATTAGACGAATCGCCTCTTTTTCAAGTTTGACCTAGGATTTTCTCATTTTTGCTGAATTTACGAAGAAATGCTTTAAATAGAAGAGTTCTCATTCAAAATTTTAATAACAATCGTATTTTTAGTAACAACGGTAGTTTGATTATTTTTACTATGTAAACGAAAATTGAAGTCTTTAAAGCCTGTATCATCAAACGATAAGCCCACCACGAGCTGGAGAATTTCCCACAGTGATTAGACCCAGGAATCGCCTCTTTTTTTCGAAGTTTGGACCTAGGATTTTCTCATTTTTGCTGGTTACAGAAAAATGCTTTAGTTTGAAAAGTTCTCATTCAAAATTTTAATAACAATCGTATTTTTATTGACAGTAGTTTTGATTATTTTTACTATGTAAAGCAGAAATTGAAATCTTTAAAAGCCTGTATCTCGTAAACGATAAGCCCTACGAGGCTAAATTCACAGTGATTAGACGGGAATCCTTCTTTCGAAGTTTTGACCTAGGATTTTCTCATTTTTACTGAATTTACAGAAAAATGCTTTAAATGAAGAGTTCTCTTTCAAAATTTTAATAACAATCGCTAGTTTTAGTAACATTGGTAGTTTTACAATTATTTTACTATAAAACAGAAATTGAAATCTTCCAAAGCCTGTATCATGAAACGATAAGCCCTACGGGGCTAGAATTTCCACAGTGATTGAACGGAATCGCCTCTTTTTCAAAGTTTTGATGACCTAGGATTTTTCATTTTTGCTGGATTTACCAAAATGCTTTAAATAGAAGAGTTCTCATTCAAAATTTTAATAACAATCGTAGTTTTAGTTGACAGTAGTTTTGATTATTTTTTACTAATGTAAACGGAATTGAAATCTTTAAAAGCCTGTATCCTCGTAAACGATAAGCCATTACGAGGCTGAAATTTCCACAGTGATTAGACAGAATCGCCTCTTTTTCCGAAGTTTCAGACCTAGGATTTTGTCATTTTTGCTGAATTTACGAAAAAATGCACTTTAAATAAGTTCTCATTCAAAATTTTAATAACAATCGTTTTTAACGACGGTAGTTTTGATTATTTTTACTATGTAAGCAGAAATTGAAATCTTTAAAAGGCTGTATCTCGTAAACGATAAGCTCTGCAGGCTGATATTCCACAGTGATTAGACCAAGGATTCGCCTCTTTTTTCGAAGTTTTGACCTAGGATTTTCAAATTTTTGCTGAATTTACGAAAAAATGCTTTCAAATTAGAAAAGAAGTTTCCTCATTCAAATTTTAATAACAATCGTATTTTTAGTAACGACAGTAGATTTAGTTATTTTTACTATGTAAACAAAATTGAAATCTTTAAGGCTGTATCTCGTAAACAATAAGCCCTACGAGGCTGAGAATTCCACAGTGATTAGACGGAATCGCCTCTTTTTCAGAGAAGTTTGACCTGGGATTTTCTATTTTGCTGAATTACGAAAAGTACTTTAAATAAGAAGTTTCTCATTCAAATTTTAATAACAATCGTATTTTTTTAGCTAACGACAGTAGTTTGATTATTTTTACTATGTAAAAACGAGTGAAGTCTTTAAATGCCTGTATCTCGTAAAACGTAAGCCTTCGAGTGGGAAATTTCCACAGTGATTAGACAGGAATTGCCTCTTTTTGAAGTTTGACCTAAGTTTTCTCATTTTGCTGAATTTTACGAAAAAATGCTAAATAGAAGAGTTCTCTTTCAAATTTAATTACAATCATCGTTTTAGTAACGACGGTAGTTGCAGTTAGTTTTCCTCTCTGTAAACGAAGTGAAATCTTTAAATGGCTGTATCTCATGCTTGATAAGCCCTACGAATGAAATTTCACAGTGATTGGAGCAAGATCGCCTCTTTATTCCCGAAGTTTGACCTAGGATTTTCTCACTTTTTGCTGAATTTACGAAAAAATGCTTTAAATGAAGAGTTCTCATTAAAAATTTTAATAACAATCGTATTTTTAGTAACGACGGTAGTTTTTAATTATTTTTACTATGTAAACGAAAATTGAAATCTTTAAAGGCTGTATCTCATGTCTGACGATAAGCCCTACGAGGCTGAAATTTCCGCAGTGATTAGACAGGAATCTCTTTCAGGTTTTGACGTAGGATTTTCTCATTTTGCTGAATTTACGAAAAAATGCTTTAAATAGAAAGAGTTCTCATTCAAAATTTTAAAAACAATCGTATTTTTAGCAACGACGAGTAGTTTGGATTATTTTTTACTATGTAAACAGTTAAAGTCTTTAAAGGCTGTATCGTTAACGATAAGCCTAAAGGCCTATGAAATTCCCACAGTGATTAGACGGGAATCGCCTCTTTTCAGTTTGACCTAGGATTTTCTAATTTTTGCTGAATTTGAAAAATGCTTTAAATTGAAAGTTCTCTTTCAAAAATTTAATAACAATCGTATTTATAGTAACGACGGTAGTTTTGATTGTACACTATGTAAACGAAATTGGGAAATCTTTAAAAGGCTGTATCTCTTGAAACGATAAGCCCTACGAAATGAAAATTCCACAGTGATTAGACGGAAATCGCCTCTTTTTCGAAGTTTTGACCCTAGGATTTTCTCATTTTTTGCTGAATTTACGAAAAATGCTTTAAATAGAAGAGTTCTCATTCAAAATTTTTAATAACAATCGTAGTTTTAGATTTACGACGGTAGTTTTGATTATTTTTACTATGTAAACGAAATTGAAATCTTTAAAGCCTGTATCTCATGAAACGATAAGCCGTACGAGGCTGAAATTTCCACAGTGATTGGACGGAATCGCCTCTTTTTCGAAGTTTTGACCTAGGATTTTGTCATTTTTGCTAGATTTACGAAAAAATGCTTTAAATAGAAAGGTTCTCATTCAAAATTTTAATAACAATCGTATTTTTAGCAACGACAGTAGTTTTGATTATTTTTACTATATAAACAGAAATTGAAATCTTTAAAAGTATCTCGTAATAAACGATAAACTCTACAGGGCTAGAAATTTCCACAGTGATTAGACAGGATTCGCCTCTTTTTTCCGAAGTTTTGACCTAGAAGTTTTCAAATTTTGCTGAATTTACGAAAAAAATGCTTTAAATTGAAAAGTTCTCATTCAAAATTTTAATAACAATCGTATTTTTAGTAACGACGGTAGTTTTGATTATTTTTACTATGTAAACAAAATTGAAATGCAAGGCTGTATCTCGTAAACAATAAGCCTACGAGGCTAGAAAATTCCACAGTGATTAGACAGGAATCGCCTCTTTTTCAAGTTTGACCTGGGATTTTCTCATTTTTGCCAGATTTACGAAAAATGCTTCCAAATAGAAGAGTTCTCATTCAAAATTTTAATAACAATCGTATTTTTAGTAACGACGGTAGTTTTGATTATTTTTACTATGTAAACAGAATTGAAGTCTTTAAATGCACATGTCGTAAACGTGACTAGCCCTACGAGGCTGGAAATTTCCACAGTGATTAGACGGGAATTGCCTCTTTTGAAGTTTTGACCTAGAAGTTTTCTCATTTTTTGCTGAATTTACGAAAAAATGCTTTAAATAGAAGAGTTCTCTTTCCAAATTTTAGCCAACAATCGTAGTTTAGTAACGACGGTAGTTTTGATTATTTTTCCTCTGTAAACGAAATTAAATCTTTAAAGCTGTATCTCATGAAGCATTTAAGCCCTACAGGCTGAAATTTCCCACGAGTGATCAGACAGGAATCGCCTCTTTTTTCGAAGTTTTGACGTAGGATTTTCTCATTTTTTGCTGAATTTACGAAAAAATGCTTTAAATAGAAGAGTTCTCATTCAAAATTTTAAAAACAATCGTATTTTTAGCAACGACTGTAGTTTGGATTATTTTTACTATGTAAACGAGGGCAAGAATCTTTAAAGGCTGTATCTCTTAACGATAAGCCCTACGAGGCTAAGAAAATTCAGTGATTAGACAGGAATCGCCTCTTTTTCGAAGTTTTGACCTAGTTTCCTCATTTTTTCTTGAATTTACGAAAAATGCTTTAAATAGAAATTTCTCATTCAAAATTTTAATAACAATCGTATTTTTAGTAACGACGGTAGTTTTGATTATTTTTACTATGTAAACAGTGAAATCTTTAAAGGCTGTATCTCATCAAACGATAAGCCCTACGAGGCTGAGGCTACTGATGATTAGACGGAATCGCCTCTTTTTTCGAAGTTTGACCTAGGATTTTTCTCATTTTTTTAAGAATTTACGAAAAAATGCTTTAAATAGAAGAAGTTCTCATTCAAAATTTTAATAACAATCGTATTTTAACGACAGTAGTTTTGATTATTTATTTTTACTATGTAAGCAAGTGAAATCTTTAAAGGCTGTATCTCAATAAACGATAAGCCCTACGAGAAGCAGAAAAATTCCACAGTGATTAGACGAATCGCCTCTTTTTCGAAGTTTTGACCTAGGATTTTCTCATTTTTGCTAGATTTACGAAAAATGCTTTAATTTGAAATGTTCTAATTTAAACCTTTAATAACAGTATTTTAGTAACGACAGTAGTTTGATTATTTTTACTATGTAAACGAGTGAAATCTTTAAAAACATCTCATGAAACGATAAACCCTTCGAGGCTGAAATTTCCACAGTGATTAGACAGAATGCTTTTTTTCAAAAGTTTTGACCTAGGATTTTCTCATTTTTGCTGAATTTTAAAAAAAAATGCTTTAATTTGAAAAGTTCTAATTCAAACCTTTAATAACAATCGTATTTTTAGTAACGACGGTAGTTTTGATTATTTTTACTATATACGTAATTGAAATCTTTAAAAGCCTGTATCTCATCAAACGTCAGCCCACGAGGCTGAAATTTCCACAGTGATTAGACGGGAATCGCCTGCTTTTTCCGAAGTTTTGACTAAAGTTTTCTCACTTTTTAGCTGAATTTACGAAAAAATGCTTTAAATAGAAAGTTCTCATTCAAAATTTTAATAACAATCGTATTTTTAGCAACGACGGTAATTTTAATTATTTTAACAATATAAACAAGAATTGAAATTTATAAATGGCTGTATCTCGTAAACTATAAACCTACGAGTCTGAAATTTCACAGTAAATGAACGGGAATCTTATCTGTTTCGAAGTTTCAACCTAGAATTTTCTCATTTTTTGCTAAATTTACGAAAAATCTTTAAATATGAGTTCTCGATAAAATTTTAATGACATTATTTTTAGTAACGACAGTAGTTTTGATTATTTTTACTATGTAGCTTGAAATTGAAATCTTTAAAGGCTGTATCGTAAACGATAAACCTACAGTGGAAATTTCCACAGTGATTAGACAGGAATCGCCTTTTTTCAGGATTTTGACCTGAGGATTTTCTCATTTTTGCTGAATTTGAAAAAATGCTTTAAATAGAAGGATTCTCATTCAAAATTTTAATAACAATCGTATTTTTAGTAACGACGGTAGACACGATTATTTTTTACTATGTAAACGAAATTGAAATCTTTAAAGGCTGTATCTCGTAAACGATAAGTCCTACGAGGCTAGAAATTTCCACAGTGATTAGACGGAATCCTTACCTCTTTTTTCGAAGTTTTGACCTAAGTTTTCTCATTTTTGCTGAATTTACGAAAAAATGCTATAAATAGAAAGTTCTCATTCAAAATTTTAATAACAATCGTATTTTTAGTAACGACGAGTAGTTTTGATTATTTTTACACTATGTAAACGAAATTTAAATCTTTAAAGCCTGTATCTCATCAAACGATAAGCCTACGAGGCTGAAATTTCCACAGTGATTAATTGAGAATCGCCTCTTTTTTTGAAGTTTTGACCTAGGATTTCTCATTTTTTGATGAATTTACGAAAAAATGCTTTAAATAGAAGAGTTCTCATTCAAAATTTTAATAACAATCGTATTTTTAGCAACGTGACAGATTTGATTATTTTTTACTATGTAAGCAGAATTGGAAATCTTTAAAAGGCTGTATCGTAAACGATATACCCTACAGAGGCTGAAATTCCACAGTGATTAGACAGGAATCGCCTCTTTTTCGAAGTTTTGACCAGGATTTTCTCATTTTTGCTGAATTTACGAAAAAAATGCTTTAATTTAGAATGTTTCTCATTCAAACCCAATAACAATCCTTGTTTTTAGTAACGACGGTAGTTTTGATTATTTTTACTATATGTAAACAAAATTGAAATCTTTAAGGCTATCTGCGTAAACGATAAACCCTACAGGAGCTGAAATTTCCACAGTGATTAGACAGGAATCGCCTTACCAGAAGTTTTGAAGTTTTCGGAATTTTTCAAAATTTTTCTAAATTTACGAAAAATTTCTTTAAAAAAAAAATTCTATTCAAAATTTTTAAAAACAATCGTATTTTTAAAACGACAGTAGTTTTTATTATTTTTACTATGTAAACGGGTTGGGAAAAATTTTTTAAAAGGGTGGTATCTGAAAAGTAAACCCTACGAGGCTGAAATTTTCCCTGATTAACGAAAACGCCTCCTTTTTTAAATTTTGACCTAAGGTTTTTTCCCCATTTTTTCTGGTTTTCGAAAAATGCTTTAAATTTTTAAAAATTCTCATTCCCAAAATTTTTAAAAACAATCGTTTTTTTTTTTTTTTTTAACGACGGTAGTTTTGATTATTTTTACTATTAAAGAAATTTAAATCTTTTAAAAACTGTATCTCTAAACTTGCCCTACAAAGGGTAAAAATTCCACAGTGATTAAAACGGGAAAGGGCCCCTTTTTTCAGAGGATTTTTTCCCCAAGGTTTTCTCATTTTTTTCTGAATTTTCGAAAAATCTTTAAATAGGATTCTCATTTTAAAATTTAAAAAAACAATCTATTTTTTTTAAGACGGGAGTTTTGATTATTTTTACTTTTGCAGAGGAAAGAAAACCAAAAACCCGTATCTCGTAAACGATAAGCCTACAGGCTGGGGGTTTCCCAGTGATTAGACGGGAATCGCCTCTTTTTCCCAAAATTTTTACCTAAGATTTTCTCATTTTTTTTTCTGGAATTTTCGAAAAAAAGCTTTAAATGAAAAATTCTCATTCAAAATTTTAATAACTATTTTTTTAGTAACGACCGAAAGTTTTGATTATTTTTTACTATGTAAACAAAAATTTAAATCTTTAAAAACCCGTATTTGTAAAAGGGTAAACCCCCCGGTGAAATTTCCACAGTGATTAAGGGAAACGCCTCTTTTTCGAAGTTTTTTACCCAAAAGGGTTTTCTCATTTTTTTGGTTTTCGAAAAAAAAGCTTTTAAAAAAAAAAAGGGTTCTCATTCAAAATTTTAATAACAATCTATTTTTTTTCGGCGGATTTTGGTTATTTTTTTTTATTAAGAAATTTGGGAAAACTTTAAAAAAGGGTGTATCTAAACGATAAGGGCCCCCGAGGGGTGAAAAATTTTTCGGGGATTAGACGGGAAACGCCTCTTTTTTGAAGTTTTGACCTAAGGTTTTCTCATTTTTTTTCTTAATTTACGAAAAAAAAGCTTTAAATTTAAAAAATTCTCATTCAAAATTTTTAAAAACAATTTTTTTTTTTAGTAACGACAGTAGTTTTAAATTTTTTTTACTTTTGTAAAAAAATTTAAATCTTTAAAAAACCCTTTTCTCGTAAACAAAAAAAATTTGGGGTGAAAAAAACCCCAGTGATTAGACGGGAAAAGCCTCTTTTTCCCAAAAATTTTGACCTAAAATTTTTTCATTTTCCCAATTTTCGAAAAATCTTTAAATAGAAAAATTCTCATTCAAAATTTTAATAACAATCCCCTATTTTTTTAAGGCGGTAGTTTTGATTTTTTTTTACTATGTAAACAAATTGAAAAATTTAAAAGCCATCTGAAACGATAAGCCCTCAGGGCCCAAATTTTTCAGGGGATTGAGGGAAAACCCCCCCTTTTTTTTAAATTTTGACCTAATTTTTTCATTTTTTCTGGAAATTTTGAAAAAAAAGCTTTAAATAAAAAGAGTTCTCATTCAAAAATTTTTTTAACAATCGTATTTTTTAAATAACGACGGTAGTTTTGATTATTTTTTTACTATTAAAAAAAATTTAAATCTTTAAAAACCTGTATTTGTAAACGATAAGCCCTACGAGCAAATTTCACAGTGATTAAAACGGGAATCGCCTTTTTTTTTTTGAAGGTTTTACCTAAGGTTTTTTTAATTTTTTCTGAAATTTTCGAAAAAAAGCTTTAAATAGAAGAGGTTTTCTTTCAAAATTTTAATAACAATCGTATTTTTAGAACGACCCCTAGTTTTTATTATTTTTTCTATTAAACGAAATTTAAATCTTTAAAAGGCTGTATCTCCCTAAACGATAAGCCCCACATTAAATTTCACGGGGATTAGAAGGGAAACCCCCTTTTTCGAAGTTTTGACCTGGATTTTCCCCATTTTTGAATTTTCGAAAAAAAGCTTTAAATAGAAGAGTTCTCATTCAAATTTTAATTTAAAAATCGAATTTTTTTGAACGACGGTAGTTTTGATTATTTTTTTTATATAGAAAAAAGTGAAATTTTTAAAACCCGTATCTGAAACGATAAAACCCCACAGGCTGTTTTCCCCAGTGATTAGGGGGAATCGCCTCTTTTTTTTAGAGATTTGACCCCGGGGTTTTTAATTTTTTCCGGAAATTTGAAAAAATGCTTTAAATTTTTAAAAAATTCTCATTCAAATTTTTAAAAACAATCTTTTTTTTTTTTAACGACGGGAGTTTTGATTATTTTTACTATGTAAACGAAATTTAAATCTTTAAAAAATGTATCGTAAACGTTAAGCCCCACGAGGCTGAAATTTTCCCCAGTGATTAGACAGGAATGGGCCCCTTTTTTCGGGAAATTTTGACCTAGGATTTTTCAAAAATTTTCTGAATTTTCGAAAAAATGCTTTTAAATTTAAAAAAATTCTCATTCAAAATTTTTAAAAACAATCGTATTTTTAAAATAAGACGGGAGTTTTTATTATTTTTTCTTTTAAACAAAATTTAAATCTTTAAAAAAGGGGTTTTTCGTAAAGATAAGCCCCACGAGGCTAAAATTTCCCCCGTGATTAGACAGGAATCGCCTCTTTTTCGAATTTTGACCCAGGGTTTTCTCATTTTTTCTGAATTTACGAAAAATCTTTAAATGAAGAGTTCTCATTTTAAAATTTTAATAACAATCGTATTTTTTTTGTAACACGGGAGTTTTGATTATTTTTACTATATTAAAAAAATTTAAATCTTTAAAAAAACCTGTCTCGTAAACGATAAGCCCCACAAGGGTGAAATTTCCCCAGTGATTAGACGGGAAACGCCTCTTTTTTAAGTTTTTACCTAAGTTTTTTTCATTTTTTTTGAATTTAAAGAAAAAAAGCTTTAAAAAAAAGTTCTCTTTTAAAATTTTTAAAAACAATCTTAAATTTTTTGAACGAATTTTGTTTTTATTATTTTTTTCTATTCAAAAATTAAATCTTTAAAAAGGGTGTATTTTCGTAAACGATAAGCCCTCAGGTGAAAATTCCACAGTGATTGGGGGGGAATCGCCTCTTTTTCGAAGTTTTGACCTAGGATTTTCTCATTTTTGTTTAAATTTTCGAAAAAAAGCTTTAAATTAAAAAAATTCTCATTAAAAATTTTAAAAACAATTGTATTTTTTGTAACGACCCCTAGTTTTAATTATTTTTACCCATGTCAACGAGGTGAAATCTTTAAAACCTATATCTGTAAACATTTCCCTTTGGGGGGAAATTTCCCGGGGATTAGACAGGGAAACGCCTCTTTTTTGAAGTTTTGACCTAAGGGTTTTTTATTTTTACGAAATTTCAAAAAAAAAAACTTTAAATAGAAGAAATTCTCATTCAAAATTTAATAACAATCTAGTTTTAATAACAAACTTATTTTTATTATTTTTCTATTAAAAAGGAATTAAATCTTTAAATGGCTGTATCTCCCTAAACGATTTAAACCCTCGAGGTAAAATTTCCCAGTGATTGAGGAAAATCCCAAATCTTTTTTGAAAATTTGACCGGATTTTTTTCATTTTTCGTTTTCGAAGAAATGCTTTAAAAAAGAAGAGTTCTCATTCAAAATTTTTTAAAAACAATTATTTTTAGCAACGACGGGAGTTTTGATTATTTTTTCTATGAAACAGAAATTGGGGAAAAATTTAAAAAAGGGTCTATCTCGTGGAAAGGGCCCCACGAAAGGGTAAATTTAAATGATTAGAGGGAATCGCCTCTTTTTTTGAAGTTTTGACCCGGGTTTTTTAAATTTTTTTTCTGGTTTTCGAAAAAAAAACTTTAAATTTAAAAAAATTCTCATTTTAAAATTTTAATAACAATCGTATTTTTTTTGTAGCGACAGTAGTTTTTTTATTTTTACTATTAAACAAATTGGGGAAAACTTTAAAAAAGGGTGTATCTAAACGATAAGCCCTACGGGCTGAAAAAATTCCCCCAGTGATTAGACGGGGAAACGCCTCTTTTTTGAAGTTTTTACCTAGGATTTTCTCATTTTTTTCTAAATTTAAAAAATCTTTAAATAGAAAGAGTTCTAATTCAAAATTTTAATAACAATCGTATTTTTTAAATAACAACAGTAGTTTTGGTTATTTTTAACTATTGGGGAAATTGGAATCTTTTAAAACCTGTATTTAAGTAAAGAAAAAACCCTACGAGGCGAAATTTCCACAGTGATTAGACGGGAATCGCCTCTTTTTCGAAGTTTTTACCTAATTTTTTCATTTTTTTCTGAATTTACGAAGAAATGCTTTAAATAAGGGGTTCTCATTCAAAATTTTAATAACAATCGTATTTTTTGTAACGAAGGGAGTTTTAATTATTTTTTCTATGTAAACGAAATTGGGGAAAACTTTAAAGGGCTGTATCTCTAAACGATAAGCCCTAAAGGGGTGAAATTTCCGCAGTGATTAGACCCCGGAATCCGCCTCTTTTTTCGAGAAATTTTTACCTAAGGTTTTCTCAATTTTTTCTGGTTTTCGGGAAAAAAGCTTTTTAAAAAAAAGTTCCCCATTCAAAAAAATTTTTAAAAACAATCAATTTTTTAACAGGGAATTTTTATTATTTTTTCTATATAAAACAGAAATTTGAAAAATTTAAAAAACTGTATCTCGAAAACGATAAGCCCTACGGGCTAAAAATTTTCCCCAGTGATTAGACAGGAATCCCCTCTTTTTTGAAGTTTTAAATAGGATTTTTAAATTTTACTGAATTTACGAAAAAAAGTTTTTAAATTAAAAAAATTCTCATTCAAAATTTTAATAACTATCTTTTTTTTTTAGTAACGACGGTAGTTTTGATTATTTTAAATATGTAAACAGGAATTTAAATCTTTAAAAAGGGTGTATTTGTAAACGATAAGCCCCCACAAATTTTAAATTTCCCAGTGATTAGACGGGGAAACGCCTCTTTTTCCGAAGTTTTGACCTAGGATTTTCTCATTTTTTTCTGAATTTACGAAAAAAAGCTTTAAATGAAGAGTTCTCATTCAAAATTTTAATAACAATGTATTTTTTTTGCAACGACGGGAGTTTGATTATTTTTACTATGTAAACAGGAAAAGGAAAAACTTTAAAAGGGGTTTTCTCGTATCCCATAAGCCCCCCAAGAGGGTTTAAATTTCCCCCAGTGAATTTGACAGGAATCGCCTCTTTTTCGAAAATTTTTACCTGGATTTTTTCATTTTTTTCTGAATTTACAAAAAAAATTTTTTAAATTGAAAAGTTCTCATTCAAAATTTTAATAACAATCGTATTTTTTTTGTAACGACGGGAGTTTTGATTATTTTTTCTATTAAACGAAATTGAAATCTTTAAAAAGGGTGTATTTGTAAACGATTTTAAACCCTACGGGGCGAAAAAATTCCCCCAGTGATTGGGGGGGAATCCCTTTTTTTTTCGAATTTTGACCTAAGGTTTTCTTTTTTTCTGGTTACAAAAAAAGCTTTAAATAGAAGAGTTCTCATTCAAAATTTTTAAAAACAATAGTATTTTTTTTTTGTAACGACGGGAGTTTGATTTTTTTACTATTTAAAAAAAAATTGGGAAAACTTTAAAAGGGTGTATTTTAAACGTAAGCCCTACGGGCTGAAAATTCAGGTGATTGGGCAGGAATCGCCTCTTTTTCCAAAATTTTTTACCTAATTTTTTTTTTTTGCCAATTTCGAAAAAATGCTTTAATTTAAAAAGTTCTCATTCAAACCAATAACAATCGTATTTTTAAATAACGACGGTAGTTTGATTATATTTTTCTATTAAACGAAATTTCTTTAAAGGGTGTATTTGTAAACGATAAGCCCTACGAGGCTGAATTTTCCGCAGTGATTGGGGCAGGAATCCCCCTTTTTCTCGAAAATTTTGACCTAGGATTTTCTCATTTTTTCTGGGTTTTTCGAAAAAAAAGCTTTAAATAAAAAAGAGTTATCAATCAAAATTTTTTAACAATCGTATTTTAGTAACGACGGGAGTTTTATTATTTTTTCTATTAAACGGAAATTTAAATCTTTAAAAAGGGTGTATCTCGGTTAAAGCCCTACGAGGCTGAAATTTCCCCAGTGATTAGACAGGGGAAACGCCTCTTTTTCAAGTTTTGACCGGATTTTCTTATTTTTTTCCCGAATTTTTGAAAAAATGCTTTAAATTGAAAAGTTCTCATTCAAAATTTCAATAACAATCGAATTTTTTTTTAACGGGTTTGTTTGATTATTTTTAAATATGTAAAACAGAAATTTAAATCTTTAAAAAGGGTGTATCTCTGAAACATTTAAACCTACGAGGCTAGAAAATTCCAAAGTGATTAGACCCGGGGAAACCCCCTTTTTTAAGTTTTGACCTAGGATTTTCTCATTTTTGCTGGAAATTTTCGAAAAATGCCCTTTTAAAAAAAGAGTTCTAATTCAAAATTTTAATAACAATCCCCTATTTTTAGTAACAGCAGTAGTTTTGATTATTTTTTAAATATTAAACGAAATTGAAGTCTTTAAAAACCTGTATTTCGTAAACCGGGTAAACCCTACAGGGTGGGAAAATTTCCCCAGTGATTAGACGGGGAAACGCCTCTTTTTTTTAAGTTTTGACCTAGGATTTTCTCATTTTTTTCCGGGTTTCGAAGAAATGCTTTAAATAGAAGAGTTTTAATTCAAAATTTTAATAACAATCGTAGCTTTAAATAACGACGGGGGTTTTTATTATTTTTTACTATATGGGAAAAAAGAAATCTTTAAAGGCTGTATTTTGTAAAAAATTTAAACCCCCTACAGGTGAAATTTCCGCAGTGATTAGACGGAATCGCCTCTTTTTTTTGAAATTTGACCTAGGATTTTTCATTTTTGCTGAATTTGAAAAAAGCTTTTAAATAGAAGAGTTCTCATTCAAAATTTTAATAACAATCGTATTTTTAGCAACGACAGTAGTTTTTATTATTTTTTCTATTAAACAAATTTAAAAAATTTAAAAGGGTTTCTCTAAACGATAACCTCAAGGGGGAAATTTCCCCCAGTGATTAGACGGGAATCCTTCGTTTTTTGAAGTTTTGACATAGGATTTTCAAATTTTTTTCTGAAATTTTCGAAAAAAAGCTAAATTAAAAAAATTCTCATTCAAAATTTTAAAAAACAATTGTATTTTTTTTGTAACGACAGTAGTTTTATTATTTTTACTTTGTAAACGGGGGTTAAATCCCAAAAGGCTGTATCTCGTAAACGATAAGCCCTACGAAAAATTAAATAAATTTGACGGGGAAACGCCTCTTTTTCGAAGTTTTTACCTAGGATTTTGTCATTTTTTCTGGAAATTTTCGAAAAAAAAGCTTTAAATAAAAAAAGAGTTCTCATTCAAAATTTTAATAACAAAACGTATTTTTAGTAACAGCGGGAGTTTTTATTATTTTTACTATGTAAACAAATTTAAGTCTTTAAAAACCTGTATCTGTAAACGATAAACCCTACAGGCTAAAATTTCCACAGTGATTAGACAGGAAACGCCTCTTTTTCGAAGTTTTGACCCAGGATTTTCTCATTTTTTCCGAAATTTGGAAAAAATGCATTTAATTGAAAAGTTCTCATTGAAAATTTTAAAAACAATCGTATTTTTTGTAACGACGGGAGTTTTGATTATTTTTATTAAGCAGGAAAAAGAAATCTTTAAAGCCTGTATCTCCCTAAACATTGGTTACGAGGCTGAAAAAACCACAGTAATTGGGGGAATCCCTTTTTTTTAAGGTTTTTCCTGGATTTTTTTTCATTTTTTTCTGAATTTACGGAAAAAAGCTTTAAATAGAAAAGTTCTCTTCAAAAAATTTAATAACAATCGTAGTTTTTAACGACAGTAGTTTTAATTATTTTTACCTTTAAAAAAAGGGTAAATTTTAAAAGCCTGTATCTCTAAACCATTATCCCCACAGGTTGGGAAAATTTTCCCCAGTGATTGGGAAATCCCCCCCTTTTTTAAAATTTTGACCTAGGATTTTCTCATTTTTTTCTGGAAATTTTTTTAAAAAAATTTTTAAAAAGAAGGGTTTTCATTAAAATTTAAAAAACAATCGTATATTTAGTAAGACAGTAGTTTTTATTATTTTTACTTTAAACGAAATTAAATCTTTAAAGGGGTTATCCGTAAACGATAATTTTCAAATTTAAAAAATTCCCCCGTGATTTTGACCCCGGAATCGCCTCTTTTTTTGAAAATTTTGACCTAGGATTTTTTCATTTTTTAAATTTCGAAAAAAACAACAAATGAAAGTTCTAAATTAAAAATTTTTAAAAAATCGTTTTTTTTTAAAAATAACGACGGGAGTTTTGATTATTTTTTTCTATTCCCGCAGAATTGAGAAAACTTTAAAAGCCATCTGAAAACATAAACCCCACGAGGCAGGAAAATTTTCCCCAAATGATTAGACGGGGAAACCCTCTTTTTCAAATTTTTACCCAGGATTTTCTCATTTTTTCTGAATTACGGGAAAAAAAGCCCTTTTAAAAAAAAGTTCTCATTCAAAATTTTTTTAATTTTTTTTTAAACGACGGGAGTTTTTATTTTTTACTATATGGCAAATTTAAATTTTAAAAAAGGGATCTCGTAAACATTAAAACCCCAGGTTAAATTTCACAGTGATTGAAAAGGGGAAACGCCTCTTTTTTAGGGTTTGACCTAGGATTTTCTCATTTTGCTGAATTTACGAAAAAAAGCTTTAAATTGGAAAATTTTCATTCAAAAATTTTTAAAAACAATCGTATTTTTAGTAACGACGGTAGTTTTGATTATTTTTCTATTAAACGAAAATTTAAATCTTTAAAAAGGGTTTGTAAACGATAAAACCCTACGAGGCTGAAAATTCCCACAGTGATTAGACGGGGAAACGCCTCTTTTTTTTGAAGTTTTTACCTAGGGTTTTCTCATTTTTTCTGAATTTACAAAAAAAGCTTTAAATAAAAATTCTCATTCAAAATTTTAATAAAAAAGTATTTTTAAAATTGGGCGGGAGTTTTGATTATTTTTTCTATTAAAACAAGGGGGAAATCCCTTTAAAAGGTGTATTTATTAAACGATAAGCCCCACGGGGCTGAAAAATTCCAGGTGATTAGACGGGAATTCTTTTTCAAATTTTTACCTAGGATTTTCTCTTTTTTCCGAATTTTCGAAAAAATGCTTTAATTTGAAAGTTCTCCCTTTTTGGCCTTTTAATAACAATCGTATTTTTAGTAACGACGGTAGTTTTGATTTTTATTTTTTGTATTTAAAAAAATTAAAAACTTTAAAAAGGGTTTTTATTTTGTAAACAAAAAAGCCCTACAGGGCTAGAAAATTTTTTCAGTGATTAGACGGGGAAACGCCTCCCTTTCTCGAAAGTTTTAAAACCCAAGGTTTTCTATTTTTTTCTGAATTTACGAAAAAAAACTTTAAATGAAAAGTTATCAATCAAAATTTTAATAACAATGTTTTATTTAAATAACGACGGGAGTTTTGATTATTTTTACTATTAAAAGAATTAAAAACTTTAAAAAGGGTGTATCGTAAACGTAAAGGGCCCAGGCTGAAATTTCCCCAGTGATTAGACAGGGAAACGCCCCTTTTTCGAGAATTTTGACCTAAGGTTTTCTTATTTTTTTCCCGAAATTTACGAAAAAATGCTTTAAATTTAAAAAAAGTTCTCATTCAAAATTGTTTTGATTATTTTTTTCTATGTAAACGAAATTGAAATCTTTAAAAGGCTGTATCTCGTAAACGATAAACCCCACGAGGCTGAAAATTTCCACAGTGATTAGACGGGAAACGCCTCTTTTTTTGAAGTTTTGACCTAGGAATTTTCTCATTTTTGCTGAATTTACGAAAAATTGCTTTAAATAGAAGAGTTCTCATTTAGTATATTAATAACAATCGTATTTTTAGTAACGACGGTAGTTTTTTTATTATTTTATTTCTATGTAAAAGAAATTTAAAAAACTTTAAAAGCCTGTATCTCAAACGATAAGCCCTACGAAAGGGTGAAAATTTTCCCCAGTGATTAGACGGGGAAACCCTCTTTTTCGAAGTTTTGACCTAGGATTTCCTCATTTTTTTCTGAATTTACGGAAAAAAGCTTTTTAAATTTTAAAAGTTTTCATTCAAACCTTTTTACAATCGTATTTTTAGTAACGACGGGAGTTTTATTATTTTTTTTCTATGTAAACAAAAATTTAAATCTTTAAAAAGGGCTGTAAAAAACCCCCAAAAAAAGTGATTAAAAGCCCTTTTTTGAGGCTTTTAAAAAATTCCAAAAAAAGTGTTTTTGAAAGGCAGGGGAATTTTTTTGCCTTTCTTTTTTCCGAAATTTAAGGGAAAAATGCCCTTTTTAAGGGGGTTTGGGGTTCTCATTCAAAATTTTAATAACAATCTTTTTAGTAACGACGGTAGTTTTGATTTTTTTACTATGTAAACGAAATTTAAAAATCTTTAAAAGGCTGATCTCAAAAATAAGCCCTACGAAGGTAAATTTCCCCAGTGTTGGGAATCCCCCTTTTTTTAAAAATTTTGACCTAATTTTTCATTTTTTTTCTGAATTTAAAAAAAAATGCTTTAAAAAAGAAGAGTTCTCATTCAAAATTTTAATAACAATCGTATTTTTTGTAACGACGGTAGTTTTGATTTTTTTCTATGTAAACGGAAATGGGAAATCTTTAAAAAGGGTGTATCTCGTAAACGATAAGCCCTACCCCCGGGTGAAAAATTTCCCCAGTGATTAGACGGGAAACGCCCTCTTTTTCGGAATTTTGACCTAGGATTTTTTCATTTTTTGCTGAATTTGAAAAAAAAGCTATAAATAGAAGAGTTCTTTCAAAATTTTAATAACAATCGTATTTTTAGTAACGACGGTAGTTTTGATTATTTTTACTATGTAAACGAAATTGGGAAAACTTTAAAAAGGGTTTTATCCGTAAACATTTAAACCCTACAGGCTGAAAAATTTCCCCAGTGATTAGAAGGGGAAACCCCTTTTTTGGGAAATTTTGACCTAAGGTTTTCCATTTTTGCTGAATTTACGAAAAAATGCTTTAAATAGAAAAAGTTCTCATTCAAAAATTTTTAAATTTCAATCTTTTTTTTTAGTAACGACGGGAGTTTTGATTATTTTTTTCTATGTAAACGAAATTGAAATCCCTTTAAAAAACCTGTATTTTCGTAAACGATAAGCCCTACGACCAAATTTCCCCAGTGATTAGACCCCGGGGAAACGCCTCTTTTTTCCCAAGTTTTGACCTAGGATTTTCTCATTTTTTCGAATTTACGAAAAAAGCTTTAATTTGAAAAGTTCTCATTCAAACCTTTAATAACAATTTGTATTTTTAGTAAAGAAGGTAGTTTTTATTATTTTTTTTCTATGTAAAAGAAATTGGGGAAAAATTTAAAAAGGGTGTATCTCGTAAACGATAAGCCCTACGGGGGCTGAAATTTTCCCAGTAAATTTGACGGGGGAAACGCCTCTTTTTCAGTTTTTACCTAGGATTTTTTTTTTGCTAAAATTTGAAAAAAAGCTTTAAATGAAGAGTTCTCATTCAAAATTTTAATAACAATCTTTTTTTTAAATAACGACGGTAGTTTTGATTATTTTTTCTATGCAAACGGTTTAAATCTTTAAAAAAACTGTATTTGTAAACGTAAACCCTACAGGCTGAAATTTCCACAGTGATTAGACGGGGAAACGCCTCTTTTTCGAAGTTTTTTACCTAAGGTTTTCTCATTTTTGCTGAATTTTCAAAAAAATGCTTTAAATAGAAAGTTCAATTCAAAATTTTAATAACAATCGTAGTTTTAAATAACGACGGTAGTTTTGATTATTTTTACTATGTAAACAAAAGAAATCTATAAAAAAGGGTGTATCTCGTAAACGATAAGCCCTACGAGGCTAAAAATTTTCCCCAGTAATTAGACGGGAAACGCCTCTTTTTCGAATTTTGACCCAGGGTTTTCTAATTTTTGCTGAATTTACGAAAAAATGCTTTAAATAGAAAAAGTTCTCATTCAAAATTTTTTAAAAGCAATCGTATTTTTAGTAACGAGGTTTGTTTTGATTATTTTTACTATGTAAACGAAATTGAAATCTTTAAAGGGTGTATTTTAAACCGATAAGCCCTACGAGGCTGAAAAAATTTCCCCAGTGATTAGGTGGAATCCCCCC
Source organism: Teleogryllus oceanicus (assembly GCA_964035755.1). Classification (NCBI taxonomy): domain Eukaryota; kingdom Metazoa; phylum Arthropoda; class Insecta; order Orthoptera; family Gryllidae; genus Teleogryllus; species Teleogryllus oceanicus. The sequence goes on along the minus strand of CAXIVR010000196.1, from coordinate 18,409 downwards.
CTTTTTTGAAATTTTGACCTAAGGTTTTCTCATTTTTTTCTGGTTTTCGAAAAAATGCTTTTAAATAGAAAAAGTTCTCATTTAAAATTTTAATAACAATCGTATTTTTAGTAACGACGGTAGTTTTGATTATTTTTACTATGTAAACGAAAAATTGGGAAAACTTTAAAAAACCTGTATCTGTAAACGATAAGCCCTACGAAAGGGTGAAATTTCCACAGTGATTAGACGGGAATCCCCCCCTTTTTCGAAGTTTTGACCTAGGATTTTCCCCATTTTTGCTGGTTTTCGAAAAAAAGCTTTTTAAATTTTAAAAATTCTCATTCAAACCTTTAATTACAATCGTATTTTTAGTAACGACGGTAGTTTTTATTATTTTTACTATGTAAACGAAATTGAAATCTTTAAAAAGGGTGTATCCCCGTAAACAAAACCCTACGAGGCTTTACAGTGATTAGACGGGAATCGCCTCTTTTTTCGAAGTTTAGAAAAAATGCTTTAAATTGTAGAGTTCTCATTCAAAATTTTAATAACAATCTTGGTTTTTGTAACGGCGGGAGTTTTGATTATTTTTACTATGTAAAAGAAAAGAAATCTTTAAAAAGGGTTTCATCTCGTAAACGATAAAACCCTCAAACCAAAAATTTTCCCCAGTGATTAGACAGGAATCGCCTCTTTTTCAAAAAGTTTTGACCTAAGGTTTTCTCATTTTTGCTGAATTTAGAAAAAAAGCTTTAAATAAAAAACTTCTCATTCAAAAATTTTAAATAACAATCGTTTTTTTAGTAAAGACGGGAGTTTTGATTTTTTTTTCTATGTAAACGAAAATTGGGAAAACTTTAAAAGGGTGTATTTGTAAACGATAAAACCCTACAGGGTGAAAAATTTACAGGTGATTAGACGGGGAAACGCCTCTTTTTCAAAATTTTGATGGTTTTCTCATTTTTTCTGAATTTAGAAAAAAAGCTTTAAATAAAAAGAGTTTCATTCAAAATTTTTAAAAACAATCGTATTTTTTTGTAACGACGGTAGTTTTGAAATTTTTTCTATGTAAAGGGGGGGTTTAAAACTTTAAAAACCCCTTTTCTCGTAAACGATAAAACCTACAAAGGGTGAAATTTTCCCCAGTGATTAGACGGAATCGCCCCCCTTTTTTAAAATTTTGACCTAGGATTTTCTCATTTTTGCGAATTTACGAAAAATCTTTAAATGGGGGAGTTCTCATTCAAAATTTTTTAAAAACAATCGTATTTTTAACGACGGGAGTTTTGATTATTTTTACTATGTAAACGAAATTGAAATCTTTAAAAAACCCGTATCCTAAACGATAAGCCCCACGAGGCTGAAAAAAACCACAGTGATTAGACGGGGAAACGCCCCTTTTTTTTTTTTTGGTTTTGACCTAGGATTTTTTTCATTTTTGCTGAATTTACGAAAAAAAGCTTTTTAAATTTTAAAAGTTTTAAATTTAAAATTTTAAATTAAAAATCGTATTTTTAAATAACGACGGGAGTTTTGATTTTTTTACTATGTAAACAAATGAAATCTTTAAAAACCCGTATCTCGTAAACGATAAGCCCCGAGGGTGAAATTTCCACGGGGAAATTTGACAAAGGGAAACGCCTCTTTTTCAAAATTTTTTACCTAAGTTTTTTCATTTTTGCTGAATTTACGAAAAAATGCTTTTTAAAAAAAAAAATTCTCATTCAAAATTTTTAAAAAAATCGTATTTTTAGTAACGAATAGTTTTGATTATTTTTTTCTATTCGAAATTGAAATTTTAAGGCTGTATCTCGTAAAAATTTAAACCCCCCGAAATGAAAAAATTCCCCAGTGATTAGACGGAATCGCCTCTTTTTCGAAGTTTTGACCTAGGAATTTTCTCAATTTTTTTTCTGAATTTACGAAAAAATGCTTTAAATGAAAAAGTTCCATTCAAAATTTTAAACAATCGTATTTTTAGTAACGACGGGAGTTTTGATTATTTTTACTATGAAACGAAATTGAAATCTTTAAAAACCCGTTTTCGTAAACGATAAACCCCCACGACCTTTTTCCCCAGTGTTTTGACGGGAATTTGCCTTTTTTTGAAGTTTTGACCCGGGGTTTTCTCATTTTTGCTGAATTTTTCAAAAAAAGCTTTTTTTTAAAAAATTCTAAATTTAAAAATTTTTAAAAACAATCGTATTTTTAAAATAACGACGGGAGTTTTTATTATTTTTTTCTATGTAAACGGGAAATTTAAATTTTAAAAAGGGTGTATCTCGGAAACGATAAGCCCTACGAGGGTGAAATTTCCCAGTAATTAGACGGGAATGCCTCTTTTTCGGGAAATTTTGACCAGGATTTTTTTTTGCTGAATTTTCGAAAAAAAGCTTTAAATAGAAGAGTTCTCATTCAAAATTTTAATAAAATCGTAATTTTTTTTAACGACCCCTAGTTTTGATTATTTTTACTATGAAAAGAAATTGAAATCTTTAAAAGGGTGTATCTCTAAACGATAAGCCCCACGAGGGTGAAAAAAACCACAGTGATTAAGGGAATCCGCCTCTTTTTTTGGGGAAATTTTTTACCTAGGATTTTCTCATTTTTTTCTGAATTTAAAAAAAAATGCTTTAAATAGAAGAGTTCTAAATTTAAAAATTTTAATAACAATCGTATTTTTTGTAACGACGGTAGTTTTTTTATTATTTTTACTATGTAAACAGAATTAAATCTTTAAAAACCCGTATCTGAAACGATAAGCCCTACGGGGGTGGGAAAATTTTCCCCAGTAAATTTGACAGGAATCGCCTCTTTTTTTTGAAGTTTTGACCCAGGATTTTCTAATTTTTTCTGAATTTACGGAAAAAAAAGTTTAAATTTTTAAAAAAACTCATTTAAATTTAATTAAAAATCGTATTTTTAGTAACGACGGGAGTTTTGATTATTTTTACTATGTAAACGAAATTTAAATCTTTAAAAACCCGTATCTCAAAGAAAACCCTACGAGGCAAAAAAACCACAGTGATTAAGAACCCCCGGGAATGGCCCCTTTTTCAATTTAGAAAAAAAAGCTTTAAATTTTTTAAGTTCTCATTCAAAATTTTTAAAAATCGTATTTTTTGTAACGACAGTAGTTTTGATTATTTTTACTATGTAAACGAAAAATTTAAATCTTTAAAAAAGGGTGATCTCTAAACGATAAGCCCCAAGGCTAAAAAAACCACAGTGATTAGACGGGGAAACGCCTCTTTTTTTTCCAGGGAAGGTTTTGAAAAATGCCCTTTTAAAAAAAAAGTTCTCATTCAAAATTTTAATAACAATCCCTTATTTTTTGTAACGACGGGAGTTTTGATTTTTTTACTATGTAAACAAATTGAAATCTTTAAAAAAGGGTGTTCGTAAACGATAAGCCCCACAGGGAAAAATTTCCCCAGTGATTAGACGGGAAACGCCTCTTTTTTTTAAAAATTTTTTACCTAATTTTTTTCATTTTTTTCTGAATTTAGAAAAAAAGCTTTAAATAGAAAGTTCTCATTCAAAATTTTAATAACAATGTATTTTTTGTAACGACGGGAGTTTTGATTTTTTTTTACTATGTAAAAGAAATTGAAATCTTTAAAACCCCTTTTCCCTAAACGATAAGCCCTACAAAAACTGAAATTTCCACAGTGATTAACGGGAATCGCCCCTTTTTCGGGAAATTTTTTTGGATTTTCTCCCTTTTTTGCTGGTTTTCGAAAAAAAGCTTTAAATAGAAAGTTCTCATTCAAAATTTTAATAACAATCGTATTTTTAGTAACGACGGGAGTTTTGATTATTTTTACTATGTAAAAAGAAATTGAAATCTTTAAAAGCCCCTTTTCGTAAACGGGTAAGCCCCACAAAGGGTGGGAAAATTTTCCCCAGTGATTGAAAGGGAATCGCCCCTTTTTTTTGAAGTTTTGACCTAAGTTTTTTTCATTTTTTGCGAATTTTTAAAATTTTCTTTAAATTTTTAAAAATTTTAAATTTAAATTTTTTTAACAATCGTATTTTTAGTAACGACGGGAGTTTTTATTTTTTTTACTATGTAAACAGTTGGGAAAACTTTAAAAACCCGTATCTCGTAAACGATAAGCCCCACGAAAGGGTGGGAAAATTTCCCCCAGTGATTAGACGGGAATCGCCCTTTTTCGAAGTTTTGACCTAGGATTTTCTCATTTTTGCTGGAATTTTCGGAAAAAAAGCTTTAAATTTTAAAAATTTAAATTTAAATTTAATTTAAAAATCGTATTTTTAAATAACGACGGGAGTTTTGAAATTTTTTCTATGTAAACGAAAAGAAAAATTTTTAAAGGGTGTTTCGTAAAAAATGGGGCCCACGGGCCCGAAAATTTGCAGTAAATTTAAGGGGAAACGCCTCTTTTTCGAAGTTTTGACCTAGGAAATTTTTTCTGAATTTTGAAAAAATGCTTTAAAAAGAAAAAGTTTCATTCAAAATTTTTTAAAAACAATCGTATTTTTTTTGTAACGACGGGAGTTTTGATTATTTTTACTATGTAAACGAAAATTTAAATCTTTAAAAACCCGTATCTCGTAAACGATAACCCAAAACCCTAAAATTTCCACAGTGTTTTGGCGGGGAAACGCCTTTTTTTAAATTTTGACCTAATTTTTTTCATTTTTTTTCTGAATTTCGAAAAATGTTTTTAAATTTTAAAGTTTCATTCAAAATTTTTAAAAACAATCGAATTTTTTTGTAACGACGGGAGTTTTTATTATTTTTACTATGTAAACGAAGTGGGAAAAATTTTAAAAGGGTGTATCTCGTAAACAATTTAAACCCTACGAATGAAAATTTTCCCAGTAAATTTGACCCCGGAATCCCTCTTTTTCGAATTTTGACCTAGGATTTTTTTTTGCTGAATTTTGAAAAATGCTTTAAATAAAAAGAGTTCTCATTCAAAATTTTAATAACAATCCCTATTTTTTTGTGGCGGGAGTTTTGATTATTTTTACTATGAAAAAAAGTGGGGAAAACTTTAAAAAAATGTATCTCGTTAAAAGATAAGCCCCACGGTGAAAATTTTCCCCAGTGATTAGACGGGGAAACGCCTCTTTTTCGAAGTTTTTACCTAGGATTTTTTCTTTTTTTCTGAATTTACGAAAAAAAGCTTTAAATAAAAAAGTTCTTTTCAAAAAATTTTATAAAAACAATCGTATTTTTTTGTAAAGACGGTAGTTTTGATTATTTTTTCTTTTGTAAAAGAAATTGGGAAAACTTTAAACCCGTATCTCGTAAACGATAAGCCCTACAAAGGAAATTTCCCCAGTAAATTTGACAGGGAAACGCCTCTTTTTCGAAGTTTTTACCCAAAAATTTTCTAATTTTTTTCTAATTTTCGAAAAAATGCTTTAAATAGAAAAGTTCCCCATTTAATATTTAATAACAATCGTATTTTTAGTAACGACGGGAGTTTTTTATTATTTTTACTATGTAAAAGAGGGGAAATCTTTAAAACCTGTATCTCTAAACGATAAAACCCTACAGGCTGGGAAAATTTCCCCAGTGATTAGACGGGGAAACGCCTCTTTTTCGAAGTTTTTACCTAGGATTTCCTCATTTTTTTCTGGTTTTCGAAAAAATGCTTTTTAAATTTTAAAAGTTCTCCTTCAAACCTTTTAAAAACAATCGTATTTTTAAATAACGACGGGAGTTTTATTATTTTTTTATTAAACAGAAAATTTTTAAAAAAGGGTGTATCTCGTAAACGATAAGCCCCACGAGGCTAAAAAAATTTACAGTGATTAAAAGGGGAAACCCTCTTTTTCTAAGTTTAGAAAAAATGCTTTAAATTGTAGAGTTCTCATTCAAAATTTTAATAACAATCGTAGTTTTAGTAACGACGGTAGTTTTTATTATTTTTTCTATTTAAACGAAATTGAAATCTTTAAAAAGGGTGCATTTGTAAACGATAAGGGCCCCACGGTGAAATTTCCACAGTGATTAGACAGGAATCGCCTCTTTTTCAAAGGTTTTGACCTAGGTTTTCTCATTTTTTTGCTAATTTAGAAAAAAAGCTTTAAATAGAAAAAGTTCTCATTCAAAATTTTAATAACAATCTTTTTTAGTAACGACAGTAGTTTTGATTTTTTTTCTATGTAAACGAAATTGAAATCTTTTTTAAAAAGGGTGTATCTCGTAAACATTTAAACCCCACAGGCTGAAATTTCCACAGTGATTAGACGGGGGAAACGCCTCTTTTTCGAAGTTTTTTACCTAGGATTTTCTCATTTTTTTCTGAATTTACAAAAAAATGCTTTAAATAGAAGAGTTCTCATTCAAAATTTTAATAACAATCTTATTTTTAAATAACGACAGTAGTTTTGATTATTTTTACTATGTCCCAAAGAAATTTAAATCTTTAAAAACCTTATCTCGTAAACGATAAGCCCTAAAGGCTGAAATTTCCACAGTGATTAGACGGGAATCGCCCTTTTTTGAAGTTTTGACCTGGGGTTTTTCATTTTTGCGAATTTCGAAAAAATCTTTTTAAAAAGAAGAGTTCTCATTCAAAATTTTAATAACAATCGTATTTTTAGTAACGACGGGAGTTTTGATTATTTTTACTATGTAAACGAAATTGAAATCTTTAAAAACCTGTTTTCGTAAACGATAAGCCCCACGAGGGTGAAATTTCCCAAATGATTAGCCGGGGAAACGCCTTTTTTTCCCCAAGTTTTGACCTAGGATTTTCTCATTTTTTCGAATTTACGAAAAAAAGCTTTAAAAGAAATTTTAATTAAAATTTTTTTAACAATCGTATTTTTTAGTAACGAAAGGGGTTTTGATTTTTTTCCCATGTAAACGAAGGGGGAAATATTTTAAAAACCCGTATCTCGTAAACAAAAAGCCCCACGAGGCTGAAATTTCCCAGTAAATTGGGGGGGGGAAACGCCTCTTTTTCGAAGGTTTTGACCTAGGATTTTTTTTTGCTGAATTTACGAAAAAAAGCTTTAAATTGAAAAGTTCTTATTCAAAATTTTTTAAAAACAATCTTTTTTTTAGTAACGACGGGAGTTTTTTTTTTTTACTATGTAAACAGAAATTAAAAATTTTAAAAAGGGTGTATTTGTAAACGAATAAAAAACCCCACAGGCTGAAATTTCCACAGTGATTTGACGGGGAAACGCCTCTTTTTCAGTTTTTACCCCGGGGTTTTCTCATTTTTTCTGGTTTTCGAAAAAATGCTTTAAATAGAAAAGTTCTCATTCAAAATTTTAATAACAATCGTATTTTAGTAACGACGGGAGTTTTATTATTTTTACTATGTAAACGAAATTGAAATCTTTAAAAAGGGTGTATTCGTAAACGTAAGCCCTACGAGGCTAAAATTTTTTGATGATTAGACAGGAATCGCCTCTTTTTCGGGAAATTTTTACCTAGGATTTTCTCATTTTTGCTAAAAATTTTCGAAAAAAAGCTTTAAATAGAAGAGTTCTAATTCAAAATTTTAAAAACAAAACGTATTTTTAGTAACGAAAAATTGTTTTGATTATTTTTCCCATGTAAACGAAATTAAAAAATCTTTAAAAACCCGTATTTTCGTTTAACAAAAAGCCCTACGGGCTGAAAAAAACCACAGGAAAACGGAATCGCCTCTTTTTTAAGTTTTTACCCAAGGTTTTCTCTTTTTTTCTGAATTTACGAAAAAATGGGTTTAAATTTTGAAAAATTCTTTTCAAAATTTTAATAACAATCTTATTTTTTGTAACGACGGTAGTTTTGATTATTTTTACTATGTAAAAAAATTGGGAAAAATTTTAAAACCCGCTCTAAACGATGGGGCCCCACAAAGGGTGGGAAAATTTTCCGTGTTTGACAGGAATCCCCCTCTTTTTCGAATTTTTTTACCAGGATTTTCTCATTTTTGCTGAAATTTTCGAAAAAAAGCTTTAAATGAAGAGTTCCCCATTTAAATTTTTTAAAAAAATCATTTTTAGCGACGGTAGTTTTGATTATTTTTACTATGTAAAAAGAAATTGAAAAAACTTTAAAAACCCGTATTTGTAAACGAAACCCTACAAAGGGTAAAATTTCCCCCAGTGATTAGGCGGGGAAACGCCTCTTTTTCCGGGAAATTTTTACCTAAGGTTTTCCCCCATTTTTGCTGAATTTACGAAAAATGCTTTTTAAAAAGAAAATTCTCATTCAAAATTTAAAAAAATCGTATTTTTAGTAACGACGGTAGTTTTGATTATTTTTTTTCTATGTAAACGAAATTGAAATCCTTTAAAAAGGGTGTATCTCTAAACGATAAACCCTACGAAGGTGAAAAAATTTCCCCAGTGATTAAGGGGAATCCCCTTTTTTTTAAATTTTTCCAAATTTAGAAAAAATGCTTTAAATTGAAAAGTTCTCTTTTAAATTTTTTAAAAACAATCGTATTTTTTGGCCCACGGTGGGTTTTTATTATTTTTCTATGTAAACGAAATTTAAATCTTTAAAAAAGGGTGATTTTCCAAAAAAGGGCCCCCAGGCTGAAATTTCCACAGTGATTAGACGAATCCCCCCTTTTTTTTAAAATTTTGACCTAGGTTTTCTCATTTTTTTCTGAATTTAGAAAAAAAGCTTTAAATTAAAGTTCTCATTCAAAATTTTAAAAAAATCGTATTTTTAATCGACAGTATTTTTTTTAATTTTTTTCTATTTAAAAAGAAAATTGAAATCTTTAAAACTGTATCTCGTAAACGATAAGCCCCACGGCGAAAATTCCCAGTGTTGGGGAAAGGCCTTTTACTTTTTTGTTTTTACCCGGTTTTCTCATTTTTTTCTGAATTTACGAAAAAATGCTTTAAATAGAAGAGTTCTCATTCAAAATTTTAATAACAATCGTATTTTTAGTAACGACGGTAGTTTTGATTATTTTTTTTACTATGTAAACGAAATTGAAATCTTTAAAAGGCTCGTATCTCGTAAACGATAAGCCCTACAAAGGGTGAAATTTCCACAGTGATTAGACGGAATCGCCTCTTTTTTGAAGTTTTTTACCTAAGGTTTTCTCATTTTTTTCGAAATTTTCGAAAAAAAGCTTTAAATTAAAAGTTTCATTCAAAATTTTAATAACAATCGTATTTTTAGTAACGCAGTATTTTTTATTATTTTTACTTTTAAGCAGAGTGAAATCTTTAAAAACCCGTATCTCTAAACGATAAGCCCTACGAGTGAAATTTCCCAAATGATTAGACGGGGTTTGCCTTTTTTTAAGTTTTGGGCCTAGGATTTTCTCATTTTTTTCTGAATTTACAAAAAAAACTTTAAATAGAAAGTTCTAAATTAAAAAAATTTTTTTTTAAAAATCGTATTTTTTTTGTAACGAAGGGGTTTTGATTATTTTTCCCATGAAAAAGAAATTTAAATCTTTAAAAAACCCCCATCTCGTAAACAAAAAGCCCTACGGGCTGAAATTTCCACAGTGATTGGGGGGAATCGCCTCTTTTTCAAATTTTGACCTAGGATTTTTTTCATTTTTGCTGAATTTTGAAAAAATGCTTTAAATTAAAAATTCTTATTCAAAAAATTTTAAAAACAATCGTAATTTTTTCGACGGGAGTTTTGATTATTTTTTCTATGTAAACGAAATTGAAATTTTAAAAGGCTTTTCTCGTAAACATTTAAACCCTACGAGGCTGAAATTTCCACAGTGATTTGACGGGAATCGCCTCCTTTTTTTGGGAAATTTTTTACCTGGATTTTCTCATTTTTTTCTGAATTTACGAAAAAATGCTTTAAATAGAAGAGTTCTCATTCAAAATATTAACAACAATCGTATTTTAGTAACGACGGGAGTTTTGATTATTTTTACTATGTAAACGGTTGAAATCTTTTAAAAACAATTATAAACGATAAGCCCTACGAATGAAAATTTTTTCAGTTATTAGACGGGGAAACCCTTTTTTCCAAATTTTTACCTAAGGTTTTTTTCATTTTTTTTGAATTTTCGAAAAAAAGGGAAAAAAAGAAAAAGTTCTAAATTTAAAAAATTTTTAAAAACAATCGAATTTTTTGTAACGAAGGTTTTTTTGATTATTTTTTTTTATGTAAACGAAGGAAATCTTTTAAAAAATTTTATTTTCGTAAACAAAAAGCCCACAGGCTGAAATTTCCCCAGTGATTAGACAAATCGCCTCTTTTTCGAAGTTTTTACCCAGGATTTTTTTCTTTTTTTCTGAATTTACGAAAAAATGCTTTAAATTGAAAAGTTCTTATTCAAAATTTTAATAACAATCAATTTTTAAGTGACGGGAGTTTTGATTATTTTTTTTCTATGTAAACAAAAATTTAAATTTTAAAAGGGTGTATTTGTAAACGATAAAACCCTACAAAGGGTTAAAAATTTTCCCCAGTGATTTGACGGGGAAACCCCCTTTTTCGAAGTTTTGACCTAGGATTTTCTCATTTTTGCTGAATTTACGAAAAAAAGCTTTAAAAAGAAAAGTTCTCATTCAAAAATTTTTAAAAACAATCGTATTTTTAGTAACGACGGTGGTTTTTAAAATTTTTTCTATTTTAAAAGAAATTTAAATCTTTTTAAAAGGGTGTATTTTCGTAAAAGATAAGCCCCTACGGGGTGAAAATTTCCCCAGTGATTAGACGGAATCGCCTCTTTTTTCGAAGTTTTGCCTGGGTTTTCTCATTTTTTTCTGAATTTACGAAAAAAAACTTTAAATTAAAAGTTCTCATTCAAAAAAATTTTTAAAAACAATCGTATTTTTTGTAACGAAGGTAGTTTTGATTATTTTTTTTCTATGTAAACGAAATTGAAATCTTTTAAAAGGCCCGTATTTGTAAACGATAAGCCCCACGGGCTGAAAAATTTTTTTAATGATTAAAAAGGGGAAACGCCTCTTTTTTTGAAAATTTTTACCCCAGGGTTTTTTTCATTTTTTTCTGAATTTACGAAAAAATGCTTTAAAAAGAAAAGGGTTTTTTCTTTTAAAAAATTTTTTTAACAATCGTATTTTTTTAACGACAGTAGTTTTGATTATTTTTACTATGTAAACGAAATTGGGAAAACTTTAAAGGGTGTATCTCGTAAACGATAAGCCCTGAAAGGGTGAAATTTCCCCAGTGATTAGAAGGGAATCGCCTCTTTTTCAGTTTTGACCCAGGATTTTCTCATTTTTTTCTGAATTTTCGAAAAAAAGCTTTAAATTTAAAAGTTCTCATTCAAAATTTTAATAACAACCCTATTTTTAAGTAAAGGTATTTTTGATTATTTTTACTATGAAAACAAAAATTTAAATCTTTAAAAGCCGTATCTCGTAAACGATAAGCCCTACGAGGCTGAAAAAAACCCGTGTTAGACGGGGAAACGTTTTTTGAAGTTTGACCTAAGTTTTTTTCATTTTTGCTGAATTTACGAAAAAATGCTTTTTAAAAAGAAGAGTTCTCATTCAAAATTTTAATAACAATCGTTTTTTGTAAACGACGGTAGTTTTGATTATTTTTTTTCTATGTAAAAAATTTAAATCTTTAAAAAGGGTGTATCTCGTAAACGATAAGCCCCACGAGGGTGAAATTTCCACAGTGATTAGACGGGGAAACGCCTCTTTTTCGAAGTTTTGACCTAGGATTTTTCCCCATTTTTGCTGAATTTACGAAAAAATGCTTTAAATTTAAAAAAGGTTTCATTCAAAATTTTAATAAAAACCTTTTTTTTTGTAACAAAGGGATTTTTATTATTTTTCTTTTAAACAAATTGGGAAAACTTTAAAAGGGTGTATTTGTAAACGATAAGCCCTACAGGCTGAAATTTTTAAGTGATTAGACAGGGAATTTTTGTTTTTTTAAATTTGGGCCTAAGGTTTTCTCATTTTTTGAATTTACAAAAAATGTTTAAATAGAAAAAGTTCTCATTCAAAAAAATTTTTTTTTAAAAATCGTATTTTTAAATAACGAAGGGAGTTTTGATTATTTTTTTTCTATGAAAAAAGAAATTGAAATCTTTAAAAACCCGTATCTCGTAACGATAAGCCCTACGGGCTGAAATTTCCAATTTGACCCCGGGAAACGCCTCTTTTTTTTGAAGTTTTGACCTAAGGTTTTCTCATTTTTTGCTGAATTTACGAAAAAATGCTTTAAATAGAAGAGTTCTCATTTTAAAATTTTAATAACAATCGTATTTTTAACGACGGGAGTTTTGATTATTTTTAAATATGTAAAGGGAAAATTTTTAAACTTTAAAAGGCTGTATCTCGTAAACGATAAACCCCACGAGGCTGAAATTTCCACAGTGATTAAAAAGGGAAACGCCTCTTTTTTCCCCAAGTTTTTACCTGGGTTTTCTCATTTTTTCTGAATTTACGAAAAATGCTTTAAATAGAAAGTTCTCATTCAAAATTTTAATAAAACCCAATTTTTAACGACGGGAGTTTTTATTAATTTTTTCTATGTAAACGAAAATTTAAATCTTTAAAAAGGGTGTATCTCAAACGATGGGGCCCACAGGCTGGAAAAAAACCCAAATTATTAGACAGGAATCGCCTCTTTTTCGAAGTTTTGACCCCAGGATTTTTTTCATTTTTTCCCGAATTTACGAAAAAAAGTTTTAAATTGAAAAAAGTTCTCATTCCAAAAAATTTTAAAAACAATTATTTTTTAAGTGACAGTAGTTTTGATTATTTTTCTATGTAAACGAAATTGGGAAAACTTTAAAAAGGGTGTATCTCGTAAACGATAAGCCCCCAAAACTGAAAAAAACCACAGTGATTTTGACGGGAATCGCCCCTTTTTTCAGTTTTGACCTAGGATTTTCTCATTTTTGCTGAAATTTGAAAAAATGCTTTAAATAGAAGAGTTCTCATTCAAAATTTTAAAATAAAGAATTTTTAAATAACGACGGTAGTTTTGATTTTTTTACTATTAAACAGAAAAAATCTTTAAAAATTATTTAAACGATAAGCCCTTAAAGGCTGAAATTTTTACCAAATAATTAAAACGGGGGTCCCTCTTTTTCGAAAATTTTGACCCCAAGGTTTTTTTCATTTTTGCTGAATTTACGAAAAATGCTTTAAATAGAAAAGTTCTAAATTTAAAATTTTTTAAAAACAATCTTTTTTTTAGTAACGAAGGGGTTTTGAATTTTTTTTCCCATGTAAACGAAATTGAAATCTTTAAAAACATCTCTAAACCAATAACCCTACGAGGCTGAAAAAAACCACAGTGATTAGACGGAGATTCTTTTTCGGGAAATTTTGCCTGGATTTTCTCATTTTTTTGAATTTACGAAAAAAGCTTTTTAAATTGGGAAAAATTCTCATTCAAAATTTTTTTAAAAACAATCTTTTTTTTAGTAACGAAGGTAGTTTTGATTATTTTTTCTATTCAAGTGAAATTTTAAAAGGCCCGTATCTCTAAACGATAAGCCCTACAGGTGAAATTTTCCCCAGTGATTTGACGGGAAACGCCTCTTTTTTTTTGTTTTTTTAATTTTTTCATTTTTGCTGAATTTACGAAAAAAAGCTTTAAATAGAAAAAGTTCTCATTCAAAATTTTAAAAAACAATAATTTTTTTTAAATAACGACGGGAGTTTTGATTATTTTTTCTATGTAAACAAATTTAAATCTTTAAAAAGGGTGTATCGTAAACGATAAGCCCCACAGGCTAAATTTACAGTGATTAGAAGGGGTCCCCCTTTTTTCCCAAGTTTTTCCTTGGATTTTTTTCATTTTTTCTGAATTTACGAAAAAATGCTTTTAAAAAAGAAGAGTTCTCATTCAAAAAATTTTAAAAACAACCTATTTTTGTGACGTAGTTTTGATTATTTTTACTATGTAAACAAAATTTAAATCTTTAAAAGGGTGTATCTTTAAAAAAGCCCTACAAAGGGTGAAATTTCCCGGTGATTAGACGGGAAAACCTTTTCTTTTTTTTGGGAAATTTTGACCTGGGGGTTTTTTTTCATTTTTTCTGAATTTCGAAAAAAAGCTTTTAAAAAGAAGAGTTCTCATTCAAAAATTTTAAATTAAAAGGTTTTTTTGTAACGACGGTAGTTTTTATTATTTTTACTATGTAAACGGTGAAATCTTTAAAGGCTGTATCTCTAAAATAAGCCCTACGGAAAAATTTCCACAGTGATTAGACGAATCCCCCTTTTTTTCCGGTTTTGACCTAAATTTTTTTCATTTTTTTCTGAATTTTCGAAAAAAAGCTTTAAATTGAAAAGTTCTCATTCAAAATTTTTAAAAACAACCCTATTTTTAGTAACGACGTAGTTTTGATTATTTTTTACTATTTAAAAGAAATTGGGAAAACTTTTAAAAAATGTATCTCGTAAACATTTTTAACCCCACGAACGAAATTTTACAGTGATTAGACCCCGGAATCGCCTCTTTTTTAAGTTTTTCCTAAGGGTTTTCTCATTTTTTTGAATTTACGGGAAAAAGTTTAAATAGAAGAGTTCTCATTCAAAATTTTAATTTAAAAATCAATTTTTTGTAACGAAGGTAGTTTTGGGTTATTTTTTTCTATTAAACGAAATTGAAATCTTTAAAAACCCGTATCTCGTAAACGATAAGCCCCCAGGCTAGAAATTTCCACATGATTGGGCGGGGAAACGCCTCTTTTTTTGAAGTTTTGACCTAGGATTTTCTCATTTTTGCCGAAATTTTCGAAAAAATGCTTTAAATAGAAAAAAGTTCTCATTCAAAATTTTAATAACAAAACTTTGATTATTTTTACTATGTAAACGAGAGTGAAATCTTTAAAAGGCTGTATCTCGTAAACGATAGGCTACGAGGCTGAAAATTCACAGTTATTAGACGAGAATCGCCTCTTTTTCGAAGTTTGACCTAGGATTTTCTCATTTTTGCTGGATTTACGAAAAATGCTTTAAATAGAAGAGTTCTCATTAAAATTTTAATAACAATCGAAGTTTTAGTAACGACGGTAGTTTTGATTATTTTTACTATGTAAACGAAATTGAAATCTTTAAAAGGCTGTATCTCGTAACGATAAGCCCTACGAGGCCTGAAATTTCCACAGTAGATTAGACAGGAATCGCCTCTTTCTTCGAAGTTTTGACCTAGGATTTTCTCATTTTTTGCTGAATTTACGAAAAAATGCTTTAAATAGAAGAGTTCTCATTCAAAATTTTAATAACAATCGAAGTTTTAGTAACGCCGGTAGTTTTGATTATTTTTTACTATGTAAACGAAATTGAAATCTTTAAAGGCTGTATCTCGTAAACTGATAATCCCTACGAGGCTGAACTTTCCCACAGTGATTAGATGGGAATCGCCTCTTTTTTTCGAAGTTTTTTCGGATTTTTCTCATTTTTTTGCTGAATTTACGAAAAAATGCAAATTGAAAAGTTCTCATTCAAAATTTTAATAACAATCGTATTTTTAGTAATGACGTTAGTTTGATTATTTTTACTATATAAGCAGAAATTGAAAGCTTTAAAGGCTGTATCTCATGTAAGCGATAAGCCCTACGAGGGCTGGAAATTCCACAGTGATTAGACAGGAATCGCCTCTTTTTTCGAGTTTTGACCTAGGATTTTCTCATTTTTGCTGAATTTACGAAAAAATGCTTTAAATAGAAGAGTTCTCATTCAAAATTTTAATAACAATCGAAGTTTAGTAACGACGGTAGTTTGAGTTATTTTTTTACTATGTAAGCAGAAATTGGGATCTTTAAAGGCTGTATCGTAAACGATAAGCCCTACGAGGCTGAAATTTCCACAGTGATTGGACCCGGGAATCGCCTCTTTTTTTCAGATTTTGACCCTAGGATTTTCTCATTTTTGCCGAATTTACGAAAAAATGCTTTAAATAGAAGAGTTCTCATTCAAAATTTTAATAACAATCGTATTTTTAGTAACGACGGTAGTTTTGATTATTTTTACTATGTAAACGAAATTGAAATCTTTAAAAGGCTGTATCCTTAAACGATAAGCCCTACGAGGCTGAAATTTCCACAGTGATTAGACAGGAATCGCCTCTTTTTCAGAGATTTTGACCTAGAATTTTCATTTTGCTGAATTTACGAAAAATGCTTTAAATTAGAAAAGTTCTCATTCAAGATTTTAATAACAATCATGTTTTTAGCAGTAACGACGGTAGTTTTGATTATTTTTACTATGTAAAGAAGCAGAAATTGAAATCTTTAAAGGCTGTATCTTGTAAACGATAAGCCCTACGAGGCTGAAAATTCCACAGTGATTAGGCAGGAATCGCCTCTTTTTTCGAAGTTCTTACCTAGGATTTTTCTCATTTTTGCTGAATTTACGAATAAATGCTTTTAATAGAAGAGTTCTCATTCAAAATTTTATTAACAATCGAAGTTTTAGTAACGACGGTAGTTTTGATTATTTTTAACTATGTAAACGAAATTGAAATCTTTAAAGGCTGTATCTCGTAAACGATAAACCCTACGAGGCTGAAATTTCAACAGTGATTGGACCCAGGAATCGCCTCTTTTTCCGAAGTTTTGACCTAGGATTTTCTCATTTTGCCGAATTTACGAAAAAATGCTTTAAATAGAAAGAGTACTCATTCAAAATTTTAATAACAATAGTATTTTTAGTAACGACAGCAGTTTTGATTATTTTTACTATGTAAACAGAAATTGAAATCTTTAAAAGGCTGTATCTCGTAAACGATAAAGCCCTACGAGGCTGAAAATTCCACAGTGATTAGACAGGAATCGCCTCTTTTTTCGAAGTTTTGACCTAGGATTTTCTCATTTTTTTGCTGAATTTACGAAAAAAATGCTTTAAATAGAAGAGTTCTCATTCAAAATTTTAATAACAATCGTATTTTTAAGTAACGACAGTGATTTTGATTATTTTTACTATGTAAACGAAATTAAAATCTTTAAAAGGCTGTATCTCGTAAACGATAAGCCCTACGAGGCTGAACTTTCCACAGTGATTGGGACGGGAATTGCCTCTTTTTTCGAAGTTTTGACCTAGGATTTTCTCATTTTTGCTGAATTTACGAAAAAATGCTTTAAATTGAAAAGTTCTCATTCAAAATTTTAATAACAATCGTATTTAGTAACGACGGTAGTTTTGATTATTTTTTACTATGTAAGCAGAAATTGAAATCTTTAAGGCTGTATCTCGTAAACGATAAGCCCTACGAGGCTAAGAAAATTCCACAGTGATTAGACAGGAATCGCCTCTTTTTCGAGATTTTGACCTAAAGATTTTCTCATTTTTTGCTGAATTTACGAAAAAAATGCTTTAAATAGAAGGATTCTCATTCAAAATTTTAATAAAAGCCGTATTTTTAGTAACGACAGTAGTTTTGATTATTTTTTTACTATAAACGAGGTGAAATCTTTAAAAGGCTGGCATCTCATGAAACGATAAGCTACAGGCTGAAATTTCCACAGTGATTAGACGAGAATCGCCTCTTTTTTTCGAGATTTTGACCTAGGATTTTCTCATTTTTGCTGAATTTACGAAAAAATGCTTTAAATAAGTGTTCTCATTCAAATTTTAATAACAATCGTATTTTTAGTAACGACGGTAGTTTTGATTATTTTTACTATGAAACGAAATTGAAATCTTTAAAAGGCTGTATCTCGTAAACGATAAGCCCTACGAAGGCTACTGAAATGTCCACAGTGATTAGACAGGAATCGCCTGTTTTTTTGAAGTTTGGACCTAGGATTTTCTCATTTTTTGCTGAATTTACGACAAAATGCTTTAAATAGAAGGGTTCTCATTCAAATTTTTATAACAATCGTATTTTTAGTAACGACGGTAGTTTTGATTATTTTTACTATGTAAACAAATTGAAATCTTTAAAAGGCTGTATCTGTAAACGATAAGCCCTACGAGGTGAAAAATTCCACGTGATTAGACGGAATCCTCTTTTTTGAAGTTTTGACCTAGGGTTTTCTCATTTTTGCTGAATTTACGAAAAAAAGCTTTAAATAGAAGATTTCTCATTCAAAATTTTAATAACAATCGTATTTTTAGTAACGACGGTAGTTTTGATTATTTTTAACTATGTAAACGAAATTAAAATTTTTAAAAGGCTGTATCTCGTAAACGATAAGCCCTACGAGGCTGAACTTTCCACAGTGATTGAGGAATGCCCCTTTTTTAAATTTTGACCTAGGTTTTCTATTTTTTTTGAATTTTCAAAAATCTTTAATAAAGTTTCATTCAAAAATTTTTAAAAACAATCGTATTTTTAGTAACGAGTAGTTTTTATTATTTTTACTATGAAACGAAATTGAAATCTTTAAAAGGCTGTATTTTAAACGATAAGCCCCTAAACTGAAAATTTTCCCCAGTGATTAGCGGGGGAAACGCCTCTTTTTCAAATTTTACCAAGATTTTTTTTTTTTTGTGAATTTGAAAAAGCTTTAAATAGAAAGTTCTCTTCAAAATTTTAATAAAAGCCGTATTTTTTGTAACGACG
>CAXIVR010000195.1:0-18939 GCA_964035755.1 Teleogryllus oceanicus | reverse complement strand
TAAAAAAAGAAAGTATTTCGCAAAATTTTTCCCTTTGTTCTGTAAATTCTAGAAAAGTCATCCATGATTAACTAAAAGTTAGCAGCCGTCTTCCACCCAAGAGACGGGGTCGTTGGTCCCACCCCCGCGGACCTCCTCAGCGTTATAATAGACAGTGCTCATTCGTTCTGTGATCTCTTTCTGCATTACCTTGCAGACGCAACGCTCCCAATGTTCCCAATGGTGCGTTTTCAGAGTGCAGTTTCCGATATGGCAGGTACGCTGGCCCCGTTCCAGTTGGCCGAGGCCAGAACATAACCCCTTCGGCCACGCCCACCGCATCTAGGCGTCCCCACAATACCAAATCAAACGCTTGGGACAACTCGGGGTCCCTTTGCATATCGGCATTTTCACCCTCCTCTCTCCCTCTCTCTCTCTTCTTCTATTTCTCTCCTCCCTCTCTCTCCCTCTTTCTCTCTCTCTCCCTCTTCCCCCTCTCTCTCTCTCTCCCCTTTGAGGTAGCGGTAGCTCAGTGCATCAACTGATGTCACTGCAGCGCCCTCTGACCGCAGGTCCTAGGTTCCCTGCAAGGCGGCAGGATTTTCGGCACTCCCTTTTAGCTAGGTCAGTTCCAGTCCTGTCTGGAGAAGAATTTTGGAGCCGGCTGCTCTGATCAGTAGTTTTCCTGGTTTCTCCGATCACACCAGGCGAATGCCGGAGAAATACCTAACAAAGGGGCCCCGGACCGCGCGCGATCTGCCCTTTCCCTCTTCCTTGTCCTATCCTCTCCTCTTACACACCCCTACACTAACATGCACAAACCACCAGATATTCTGGGAGATCGGTCAGGAGCATAGAGCTTGTCCCGGCGTCGGTCCCCCGCTGGTGGGAGAGTCCTGGTTCGGGGAAAGCCCGGGACGGTAGATCGGCGCCGGATCTCGCCATTCAGCGGGGGAGGATCACCGCCATGAGAAAAAAGCATGCACTACCCTTACGGGACTAATGACCGAAGCAGTTGACGCGCCCGGAAACACGATAAAATTAATCAATCTCTCTACTTTATCTCTTTCTCTCTCTTTTTCTCTCTCCATTCTCTCTCTTTACTTTATCTCTTTTCTCTCATTCTTTCTCTCTCTCTCCTATTTTACTCTCTCTCATTTCCATTTTTCCCTCTTTCTCTCTCTGCATTATCTCCCTCTCTCTCCTCTCCCATTCTTTCTCTCTCTGCATTATCTCCCTCTCTCTCTCTCTCCCTCTCTCTCTCTCTCTCTCTCTCTCTCTCTCATATGTTGATGTCGGGACGTAACGCGACGCGTGTTTCTTTTGTGCGCAGCGACAGCATCACGGCATGATGGAGGAGGAGACGTGGTGCGCCCGCACCGGAGATGCGCAGCTCACCCCGGACGAGAAGAAATTCTGCTGGCGGTGGAGCGCGGCGACGTCGCCTCCACGCGTCGGTGAGTGCCCTCGCAACCCCAGCGGGCTGTCTTTGTTATTGTAATGATTGAAGGCGTTGTCATTGTCGCACTAGTATCAACAGTGTCACTATTTTTGACAATGACAACGCCTTAATCATTTCAATTATTAAATTCACTACAACTCACCACTGAATCAATATTGTTTTGTTGTTTGTTTTGATTTGTTTCGCCTTCGCAACAGGTCCCTAGACTTTAGGCATGTGGGTAATCATCCTTTAAAATTAGCGTCGCGTCGCAGTCAGCTCCCTTTTTTCCCTTTTTCCCCCCGGCCGGCCCCGTTGTAACCGGGTTCCCAGGCGGTAAGGGTCTGGGAATGACTTCACGGCCGGGTTTAAAACCCTGGCAACGACATCGATTTTGTTTGGTTTTTTAGGGGCAAAATTTGAAATTTGGGATTTTTTTAATTTTACTGTTTTTTTAGCCCTTTTAAAAGTAAATCTCGAAAAATCTTTTTTTGTGAAAAAAATAATGAAAAAGCCTGCTTTGTTTTTTTTAAGAATTTTATAATTCATTGATAAAATAATTTGGTCCCACAGCTTAAATAAATTACGTATATGAAAAAAATAGTAAGATCTATCTTATTGATAGTTAGCAAATAATTTCTTAAAATTTAAATATTCTTTAATTGTAGATTTTTTTTGTGTTTTTTTATTATTTCAATGTTGCTTTGAAAATTACTAATGTTCAACATTTGAATTTTTTAAAATAATAATATTTATTTAGAATTGTCACACAAAATTAGGGAAAAAAGCTCCCCAGATATCTCACAACCCCAAAGTCAAGGATTTTTTATGTGATGATGATGCTAAACAGATTTTTGAACAAGTGTATAATTTAATTTTTTTTAAAATTAGAATGAAAAAAACAATTTTATCTTTTTTTTTAATATTGTTTTTGAATATTTTACATTTTGTATAATTTTACCACTGACTCCTACCCCCCACATTTTTTATGAAATTTATTTTTTTTATTCTCGAAATTGTCTTTACTTACTAGTTGGAAGGGGGGAATGCGGGGGTTTGACCTGCAGAAGTTAAACAAAAAATTAATTTAGGGCGAAAAAAAACCCTTCATTATATTTTTTTGAACGGGGACGCCCAAGATCTTTTACAATGGGTTTTTTTAAATTCTTGATCATCAGTGACCAAATCTCTCCTATTTTTCTCCCTTTGTTTAAATTTTTTTGGTGCTGTTGATAACCTTCGTTCAATTTTCTACTCCCATTTTGTTCATTTCTTCTTTTTTCCAAAACCAAGTTAAAAATCTTTTTAATTTTATTATAATATTACCCAAAGTAAAGCAACAATTTTTACTTTAAAAATAATGAGACTTTCAAAAATGAAATTGAGTAAGATTTCTATTTAAGCTTTTTTTAATCACAGTAATCTTTTCAAGATATTTCTAACCGTTTTACCTTCTTGTCCCATTTCGTGAAGAAAAATACTAAAATCATCGCTAATTGACGAAAATTCCGCAAAAAGGCAATTTTCCAAAAAAAACTTGTTCTGAGTCCTGATAACGCAAAATGAATAAATTATGCTTTTAGGTTTTCCTCTAAACTGGTGAGTAAAACAGTTTTTTGGGTCCTTTATACCCACAAAAGATTGACGGAAAATTTGTCCGTTTTTGTCAATCTAACCCCAAACCGTTCAGACGTTTTCTTCCTCGCTTTTTAGTTTTAAATGGAATTTTTTATTTTTGGGGTAAAATAAGCCTCAAAAAATTTTCTTCAAAAATGTCTCTCATTTTTATTAAACTTCCTCCTCGATTATTATAGGCGCTTAGATAAGGGTGCAGACCCTTTTTATGTTAAAACCCGATTTTGTTTAAAGTTTAATTTTTTGGATCTTCGTAAACTACAATATTGAAGATCCCTTTTTCTTTAATGAAATCTTTGTTAAAAATAGATTTTTAAATGGTCTGATGCAATTTGTCGTTAATATAAGTATTTTTACCCAAATTTTTGGTGAAATATGAGGAATTTAAAAAACTTTTAAAAAATTTTTTTCCCAAAAACATTTAAATTTTTTCTTAAATTTTTTTTCGTAAATTCAAATAACCCCGGTGAAAAAAGGGTTTTAAAAAAACTTTTTACATTTTGATAGCTGTTTTTTATATAGTTTTTGTGTTCCCTATAAACTCTTTTGTTTCACCTACAATCTAGTCCAATTTGATCTATTAAGATGTGGGGAAAATATACTGTATACAAAATATGAAAAGTAAAGGCATTTAAAACCCCAATGAATTTTATTTAAACATAGAAAGGAAAAATTTTGGGTTTTAAAACCCTACAAAGGCTTTAGTAAAAATTGGGTTTATATGTTCTTTGTTTTTTTTCTTTAAACCCCGTCATATTTTTTTCTTTATGCGCCTTTTGTTTCTCTCTCAGTGAATGCCCCAAAGTAGTCCCCCATCAAGTTGGTGTTCCAGGTCCCAGATAAAGTTTTTTTATCCCAGATCTTGATGAAAAAGCCCTTTGTTCTTCACTTACATCACCTAAATTGTCCGGAAAGAATTGTAAATGGCTGTTTTAAAGGGAACCTTGAGGCCATTAAACATCCCCTTTCTTAAAGCATCCCGCATATTGGAACTATTGCTTGATAGTCTGGGTTTTTTTGCCTGAAACTTTTTTACAAAGTGTTTTTAAAGCAACCACATTTTTTTTCATTTACTGTCTGATTAAATTGGGTATCAAACATCATTTTTTCCCAAAATAGCCCACTGAAGAACCTTTTTAATTTATCTTCAGACAATTGGGAAAATTTTCCTATTTGAAAAACCCTTTCCCCTCTTTAGAGGGCTTTCAAATTTTTTATGAGGCCTAATTTTATTTCAATGGGAAAAGAACTTTTGTTGATCTTAAAAGTTCCCGAGTTTTCTTTTCCCGGTTTTATTAAGGCCAATTTTTCTAGATCAATGTGATCATGCCCTACTATCTCATTCCAAAATAAACAAGGAAATTAAGTAAAAACCCCTTTCGCAAATATGAATGTTATTTTTTAAATTTTTTTTATCCACCATGAGTGGAGAAAATTTTTTCTGAACACCAAGGATTGCTTTTCCTTCATGTCTACAGAAGAAGTAACAGATAATGATGCCAAGTTTCCATTGTTTAATAAAACCTTTTTGAAACTATTTTTAGAGCAACGATAAAAGCCTTCGTAATTCCTTTTCGTAATTTAGATAAAAGGGAATTTGTCCTGATCAAAGTTTAATTCCCAAATAAAAAATACACATTCCAAAAAAGGTCTGTAATGTTTGTTGGTGTTTTTAATCCAAATTTCGCCACTAATATAAAAAAAACTATCAAGATTTTTTCACAACAATGACTGCCATGACTGAAATAATTCTAATCTAGCATTTTATCTTAAAGTACAAGAAACCCGTCCCCCCAAAAAAACAAACACGGTGCTGTTATCAAATTTTTTCCGAGTATACTCCCATCTTTGCCCCTTTTAACACTTTCTCATTCTAACTTCCTGATTTATATTTTCTAAAACTCAGAGCACATTTTAGCAATGAAAATTTTTAAAATGTGAATAAATGGTGGGTAATGAAATTTTTGAATGCTATTTTCGGAATCAAATTAAAATGATAAGAATTAGAGAATCCCAAGATTTTGGGGGCATTGTGTTAGTCATTTTGGCTTGGGCCCTCTAACTGTGGCAATCTTCTTTTCGGCAAACACACTGCTTTTTCAAAAAAGCTTCCCCGGGAAGGAAAAACCAAACCTTTTTTGAAAAAATTTTTTTGAAAAACTAGTTTAGTAATTTTGTTGAAATTAATGCACCCAAAATATTTTTTCAAAACCGTTGATTCTTTTTAAATTTTTAACGGAAAACTGAGGTGTTTAAAAAGAATGGGGGATGTCAATTTTGTTGATTCTAAATTTTAAAAAAACTGGGGCTGGAAATTTGGGTAAACAATTAAATTTTTGCTCCCCAGTTGGGGGTGAGGTGAATTTGGGCACGGCGAAACCCAAAAGGACCTGGGTTCTTGATGCGGAAATATATTGCTTTTTAAAAACATTTTGCAGGTTCATATACAAGAAATAAGAAATGGGAAAGCCAAAAAATTTCAAAAAATAGGAACTATACCGCTAGTTAAGTCTTGTTTTTTCCTCTTAGTAGTGAAGGAGACGTTTCAGTTAAACCATAAATAATAAATTTAAAAGAGAAACAGAATCTAAGATCAAATTTAAAATTTAAAAAGGATAGTTCTGTAAAAGTTAAAACGTTAAAAAGGGGGTAATTTATTTTAAATGTCCTCTTTGGCCCCTTTATTTAAATTTTTGGGAAAATCTCATATAACCTGTTTCTTGGAACACGTACAAAATGCAGCATCCATCATTGGTCCTGGAATCGCTAGTCCGCCGTT
Organism: Teleogryllus oceanicus; assembly: GCA_964035755.1. NCBI lineage: Eukaryota > Metazoa > Arthropoda > Insecta > Orthoptera > Gryllidae > Teleogryllus > Teleogryllus oceanicus. The sequence continues at coordinate 13,105 of CAXIVR010000195.1, read as the reverse complement.
TCCCCCCCTCACCCCACTTCCCGCAAAACCGTGTCGCCCTCTGACGCGGGAAATTGGGCCCCGCCGCGAGCGGCGGGCCCCCGGGGCGACGCGTCGGGAAAGCATGCGGCCTTCCGGGGAAGCGCCGCAATGCCTGCGGGCCATGGGGGCGGAAATAACGTCATGAACGATGCAGCTGTCATTCGTTCGACCTGCACAACATTTTTATCGCTTCTTTGAGCAGTTTTAAAAAAGTTCATTTTTAAAAATCTGGGAAACTTTCCCTGTATGTTATGTTACCTCATCATTCAACCAGCAATTTGGTTTTCACTTTCACAGTTGTATTTTATTTCGTATAAACCCAGCAGAGGTAAAAAAAAAAATGGGGAAATGTTTTAGGGGGGAAGGCCCAAAATTATCAACATCCCAAAATATCGTTTTGAAATAAAAAATTTCCCCTTTTTATAAGTTAATCTAAAAAAATTTTCTTTCAGTTAGTTGAGATATCCCAAAAATTTTTCCCCTTTTCTCACATTTATATCTGCAAAGATCTTAGGGCCCGGGTTGCTGGGGCAATGGTCCGAATATTATAATCCTTATTACCTCATAATGGATTATAGATCCCCACTATACACGCAGCTGGGGAAACTGAAAAAAATGATTTATTCCCAGTTCATTACTGTTTGGGTTGACTAAATGAAAATCCTTTCTTTTTTAAAAAACAAAAATTTAAAAAGTTTTTTTTATTTTTATCAAACAAAAATAATTTTTAGGGCCCTTTTATCGTGATCTCTTTCAATTTCACCTTATCCCGGTTAACTTATCTTTCTTCGTTGATGTCCCCAGACTTCTCAGTAAATATCTTGCGATCTTGGTAGTCCAAAAATTAATTTTCAAATATTGCTTCCCATCAAAATATCTGCAATATCATTCCTGTCCTTAAAAATTTCGATAAAATTCTATCTCGTTGTACTCGTTCCCCCTCACGAAATACGATCAGTTAGAAGCGCGTTTTAGAGGAAAAAATTTTTCCTGCATGATTCATCCTCGGGAAATTTTTTAAACTACCCATTTTTCTAACATTTGACCTCCTTTCTCACCCCGCCAATCCATCTTTTATATTTTTGGGTCTAAAATTTTCGAACCCAAATTTTTCTTTTGCATCAGAAAACTTTAATGCATTTAGAAAAACAAAAAAATCATTGTTTTTCACGTCGTTTTTACGCTCTAGCCCCGTGATATTTTAAAACCTGTTTCCCCCATATTGTCACAAATAAATGTTTAAATTTTTTTTAATTTACAAAAAGGGGTTTTCCAAGGGTTTGAAATGTAAGTGGGTAAAATTTCCTTTAAATTTAAAAACTTTTACAAATCAATTTCTTGGGAATTGTAGGTCTTTTTAGCGTCTGGCTCTTTAAAAAAACTGTATACAGCCAGTGTTTCTGGCTGGCTGAAAAAAAGAACGTTTGGCTTTAAAAGGAACTAAATCGTTGATTGCTTCAAAAAATAGGGGGTTGGAAAATCACCTTCCACGTTAAAAACAAACCCACCTTTCCGCGCGAGGAACTAACTGCTGCCTGAAAAACCCCGAAAAATCACGAAAAATTAAAAAATTGTCAATTTTGAGTTCCCAAAACTGAAAAACGAATCTTGTCAAAATTTTACAGTGACACCTTTATTCGTATTTACAAAATATAAAAGTGTAGGAAAATTTGGGGCCCCAAAAGCTCACATTTATTTTCTCTCCCTTTTTACAATAGTTTTAAAATAAAAATAAAGGAAAAAAAAAATATGGAATTTTCCCCAAAAAGTAATTGGGATTGTTATGTTCTTTTTTTGTGTAATTTCTACTTTGTTTGCTCAAATAATCTTAATTGAAACTTGCCTTTACAATTTACATTTATTGATGATATTTTAAATTTTAAATTTTTCATTGAAAGTTTCTTTAAATTTTTTAAATTGTTTAACTTGAATAAAGGGTAAAAGTAATAGGCATTTAAGGTTTTTTTGACATAATTTTGAGGGAATAACCCGGCGTTTTACTCAATTATTTAAAATTTTTTAAACTTTATTGATAAATTTCCAAATAACCTTTCCCAGACTAAACATTAAGTGATAAATCCCCTTAATTTTTAAATTTCTGTAAAAATTTTTTCACGCAACCTGTTCTATCTTGTCAATTTGACCATAAATTATTCCATCTTCATGGACAAGAATGTTACAAAAAACCATTGAAGTCCGACCGATTGCTTTGGTTTTTGATATCAATCATTTAAAAATTTTATTTCTGCCCTAATGTTTTTTGATGATCAAATAGTTTAATATGTCCTTTATTCTATTTCCCGGGTGATTTTGTGGTTGGTAGGAATTAAATAAATTTAAAAGCCCATTGATTTTTTTTTTGGTGTTTGGAAAAATATTACGTACTTTTATTACAAAATGTGTCTTTTATTTCTTTAATTGCGATTAACGTTTGCATTTACAAAACACTGCGGGTTTTTGCATATGACGTCTAAATTGTCTTTTCGTCTAATGGGTCTATGAAGGGAAAAAAAGAGTTTTTTATCTGTACAATGTTTTCCCTTAATTTTTTGGGCAAAAATATTTTTATCTGATAAAATTTGTTTCTATCAACCCATTTAAAAATTAAAATTTGTGTATAAGTATTTTCAATTGGGCAACATGGGTCAATTTTAATACAATAATTAAAAAATTACTTTCCTTGCGATGTAGGTAAATTTATAAAAAAACTGAATTTTGAGATTGATAATTGGTCGTGTTTCTGTATTCATGGAAAGGCAACGACTATTAAGATTTGATAAAGGTATCTTTTTGGGACAGATTGCAGTAAGCGAAGATTGTGCTTTTAAAAGTAAAAGTGCCGTTCGTTGTAAAACCCAAAAAAATTTCCCCAAAAGCGGGGCCCGGGATCGTGACAAACGGAACGGACCGGGACCAGCGTCGGGACCATCACCCAGATGGACCCCCTACGCCCAGCCTGGGACAATTCGCCGGGGCCCCAAAGCGGCCACCCCCGCACGCGAAGGACGGGGAGCACGCGTGCGGGGGAGGCCGCCCCGCGGCTGCGCCACCGATCTCCCCCCACCCGGCACGCCCCCAAAGACACCCGACACCCGGGGCCCCCCGGCGCTCAGGCAGTGAAACCCCCCCTTTTTTTACGAATCTGGCCGGTTCCGACCGGAATTACACCTCTCCTTGCCCCAACCCCCCCTCGCTTAAACCGTCCTTCCCCCAACTTCCCTCCACCCTCCACACGCCCCAAACCCCTCCATGTTGCCCCAACTTCCTCGCTTCCCCCCGTCCTCCTTCCCAAACTCTTCTCTTCCTAAAAACCCTCTAAACGCCCACAACCCCCACTGGCCCCTCCCCTCATCCATCCTCCTCATCACTTGGCTCCAACCCCCCCACGTGACTCCCCCCTACCACTTGCCTCAAACCCCTCCATCTTCCCCCAACCCCCCAGACTTCCACCAACCCCCACACTTCCCCCAAACCCCCTACATGACCCCAACCCCTCCCCCCCTTCCTAAACCCCCTCCACACGGGCCCCCCAACCCACATTTCCCCCAAACCCCTCATCACCCCCAACCCTTCAATTTCCCAAAACCCCGTTACACTCCCCGCCCCTCCCCCTGGCCCCCAACCTCCACACTTCCCCCAACCTCCACGCTTTAACCCCTCCACATATCCCCAAAACCCAAACCCCCCAAAACCCCCCCCTTTTCCCCCTCAATCCCCACACTTCCCATTCAAAAAGCATCCTTAGACTATCAATAAAAAGTTTAATAAAAAAAGGACCTTTTTTGAAAACTTTGAAAATTCCCCGGGGGGTTGTAATGAACCTAAAATTAAAATATCGGTTTCAAATTCACTGAGGTTTTGACATAAACCAGACTCGGGAAATATAAATTTTGGGGAAAAAATCGTGAATGTTTTCGTGGTTTTTCACACCCGAACGGATAGACTTTTTTGGTCTTTCGATTTTCCGTATAAAAACCCCCCAAAATGATTCTGCTCATCACTTGTTGGATTTTTTTTTTAAATTTTCAACTGTTTATCCACTTTTTTTTTAGGGTCCTGTAAAAAGGTTTTTCCCGAAAATTCCCGGGTTTTTTCACGCACATTACTTAACTTTCTCTCTCTGTAGCGGAATGAAAAATGAATTTTCCGCATTTACACCACCCCCAAAAACCATGACACCTGGACAGATGATATTTTGAATCTCAAAGATTATAATGCTTTTTTTTGTTGAATAATATATTTTTTATTTTGGAACTTTGTTTAAAAAGGTTTTCAAATAAAAAAATCAAAAAGGTTTTTTAGAATTCGGCGGGGTCCCGGGAAATAGGTCGTTTCCCTGGGGCGTCGACTGAAGGAAACAGCTGACGCAGGAACGGCGGGTATGCGTCCCCTCGCCCACTAACGTTGGGGCCAATGTCGAGCTCCCGTTTCACCTTCTGGAGATTTTTTTAAAATGTTCAAAACGAACGCAATTTTTTTGAGGTCCGCCTGCGGTGGGGGGGTCCTCCCTTAACAACGGGGGATCGAAAAGTTTCAATCGATGACCGAAAGTTAATGCACAATTTAATTTAGGGACGATCGATAACAAACGATACAAAACGAATAAAGGGCGGCGACGGACGGGCGGGGGGACGGGCGACGGGGAAAGGGGCAGAGGACGGGCAGAGGGCGGGCAGCGGACCGGGGACGGACGGGGAAAGGGCGGGAGACGGACGGCAGAGGGCGGGGACGGACGGCAGACGGACGGGCAGACGGAGGGGAGACGGACGGGGACGGGCGGGCAGACGGACGGGCGACGGGGGGAAACTTAACTAACAAACTGATGGTAATTTTTAATAAAAAGTGGGAAAAATTGTTAAAATTTAAGAATGAAGTTATTTTTACTTTCTCGCCCGTTTCCTAAGAAAGGAATTTGTAATTGTGGCCGGAAAGCGGCGTGTTTTCAGAAATATATTTTGTCTTCCGTCCGTCTGCCCGTTGGGCTCTCCGTTCTCCGTCTGCTCGTCTGTCGTTCCGTCCGTCTGTCTGTCTGAATTGTCGTTTTTCGTCCGTCCGCCCGTCTGTCCATTTCTGCTGTTGCTATCGTTATTTAAAACCTTCGGATTTTTCCAAAGTGATATTCGATCGATTTAAAGCACCCCGGCCTCTGTGTTTTTAAAGGATATTTTGTGAAGAAAAAAAGGAAAAGACTGAAAGCAGAAAAATTAATTAAAAAATTCTTTTTGATTGTAATTTTAAACGATGGTTAAAAAAGTTTCAAATAATGTTCCGATTTTCAATGAAAATCCAAGTTATCAGTGTGGTAGAAAGTAATGAAAAATTATAATATAATAAATTTTTTCATTTACTCAAAAGGGATGTCTTGATAACATTTGCTATGTCATTTTATCATTTTCATAATAATCTTCGAGACAGGAAAGTGTCTTGGGGTTTGAATAGGCTTAGTCTGTAGGGGGATTTAAAAAATTAGTCTGTAAGAAAAGAAAGGAAATTCTCTTCCCAAATTCTTTATAAATTCCCATTAAAAAACAAAGGGCATTTTTTTCCCCGAAATTCCTGGGAAATGGAAAAAAGAGGGGAAAGAACATCTAGAAAAAGTTAGTAAAAAGGGTAGTTTTTTTATCCTTCACATGCAAATGACATCAAAATTCTATTGACCTTTCCCCTTTAGAAAACTTATAATACATCCACTGTTGTACAATGACATACAATTTTCGGGCAAAAATCATTTACAAATGTTGCTCGATCTTTAAACCAGAAAATCCAAATAGAAAAGCTTATATCTTATTTTAAAAGGTCAAAATTTTCATTTTTTTCATTAGTTTTGCCATAGTCTAAGATATCAGACATCATTATATCATTATTGGTAGTTTATCTTTTTAACGTTATCTTGGTAAAATTAAAAGGTCCCCTTGACAATTTTTTCCCCTCTTTTTCTCTTTCCTTTTTCTTCTCTCTTTTTCTCTCTTTTTCTCTCTTCTTTTTTTCTTTCTTTTTCTCTCTTTTTCTCTTTCCCTTTTTTCTCTCTTTCTCTTTTTTCTCTCTTTTTCTTCTCTCTCTCTTTCTTTTTCTTTCTTTCTCTTCTCTTTTCTTTTTCTTTTCTCCCTTTTTCTCTCTTTTTTCTCTTTTTTCTCTCTCTTTCTCTCTCTCTCTTTTTCTCTCTCTTTTCTCTCTCTCTTTTTCTCTCTTTTTTCCCTCTTTCGTCTTCTTTTTGTCTTCTTTTCTCTTCTCTCATTTAAATCCGATCTTTCTATCCTTCCATTTCCCTATTAAGAGGGGAAATTGTTAACGAAGAAATTATTATTTAAAAATTATGAATGAGCCCAAAGTACTTATATAATATCAAATAAAAAAAAAAAATAAAGTGTTTGAAACAAATTGAATAAAAAGGGGTTTTTCATTATTGCTTTTTTCAAATTCATCTTTTAAAAAAAATTTGAATAATTTGACAACCTTGTATAACACTTTTTTTTCTTTAATTCAAAAAAAATTTTTAAAGCTTTTATTTAAGAAAGTCTAAATGTTGATGCAAATCGGATCAGGAAATACAACCTTTTTTTTACCCTTCTTTTTTGAAAAGATACGTCCGAAATTTAATGTAGGATATCAAGTAATTGTTTAATTTAATACATTTGAGATTCCGCGTTCTCTGGGCATATCGGAAGCGCTGAACCAGAAAAAAGTAAAAGAAATTTCCCAAAAATCTTCATTCTATATTCAGAGCAGGAACTTATTTTTTAGGGCACTACAAAAATTTTTACTTTAAGACCCCCATAACGCTTTGTTTAGGAAATTTTTTAACTAAATAGATTTTAAAAATGGGCCCGGTTTCAGTTTCATTTCCCTGAATATTTGATATTTCTCCAAACCCCAATTTTAAAGTCAAAATGGGGTTCGTCACGTCCCCGTGAAGTTGTCTTTTTTTGGGCCTCATTTATAAAAAAGGGTTGGGGTGAGGATCAAAAAGCATCACTACTGAAATAATATAGGGCGGGGAAATTTATATAAAAAAAATAAAACATTAAATAGAGACATCTGAACATCGTATGCTGTGAACTATATTTCCACTTTTGTTTCTAAGAAAAATTTGATAAAATTCATCTTTTCCAACATTAATGTCACCAAAAATCTGATTTCAATTTTTTGATTTCTTCTTAGACACTTCAAATTATTCTCACCTGCTTCCCTCTTGTGGCAGTTGTGGTAAGACAAATTCCCTTTTTCCCTTTAAAAAATTTTGTGCATGAGACGAAAGAAAACAAAATCGCGGAAACAAAAAAAACATCCAACACTTTTTTATTGATTAATAAACATCTGTTTAAAATCAGAGAACGGATTTATATGGACTAAAAATATATGAAATATGAAAATATGTTTTAGTTAATGGAGTTAAATATGGACTTAATATGATAAAATGACTATGGTAAAATAATATTTGATTGTTAGTTGATAAACTTCATCTTTAAATTTGAAATGTAACTGTATTTTCACATGTGATTGTGCTACTTTGACATTTCACAGGGGTTAATAGAAATTAGTAGAAATGACTAGACAGTATTCTGACTGATTGTAACTGACAATGAGGGCTGATGTTGAATTCTGATGCCCAAAGTCTGTGACGTCATGCGATTTTGGGGTGGCAGCCCAGGGGGAAGGAGAGGTGTAGTGTCGATACTGAAACGATGTGCCTGCCATCGAGGTCTTAGGTCATCTACCCAAACAAGCAATGTTCATTGCCTCCTTGCGCCCCCTTCACCTCGTGCACATTTGAGACTCCTCAGAGCGGCTGAGGGCGGGAAAGTGGATCTATCTTCCCTTAATTAATAGTTTCTTAACTTGCTTTCCCATTGTCAATTCTCCTGTTTCCAAAAAAGTATTTTTCAAGGAACTAATAAAACTTTTAAGCTCTTTTTCTTGAGATGCATTATCATAATATTAAATAAAATTTTCACTGTTTAGCTTATGGTATATGGATTAATTTTATAAGAATAAAAAAATGTGAGCATTATTCAAATCTGTACCAACACCCAAATATGAAAATATGGAAAATAAAAGTAGCATTTTTCAATTCTACACATCGTGAAACACAAAGATAAAACAAATTAGTAAGATATTAGGTTGTTTAGTAAATATGTTTTTTGAACTCCATTCCTGTTAATAATAAATTTATCTTGCTTGACATATCATCTAATATTTTATTAACTGCTCAAAATACACTTGAGACTAAATGTACCACAGATTGTCCCCATTTCTCTTGCAAATGCTTAAATTGTCCAAGATAAGCCTGTAAATCAACTTGTTGAAAATTACTAATCACTCTAGGAAATATTTTTTCCCCAGCGTTTTCAATGCAATATCATGACTGATCACCCTTGAAAATTTTACGAACTCGAATAGCGAAATACTGGCACGGGTAAAACCCCAATTCAAAAACTAATAAGATATAGTTTTCCCCTTGTAACTGTACACAATCGCCCATTCTTTCCAATATTGTTTTTTCTTCATTTTGAGTAAAATCAATAATTTTGCAAATAAATATCGTCATTCTGCCAAAACCCGTTAAAATTCACGAAAGCGTAAATTTTAAAATTTCAGGAATCAATGCCCTAAGTGTGACGTCACACAGATGGACACCAGACCAAGGGGCATGTGATGGCATTGACGGTTAATAAGCTTGAACTGGCAAAATTTAATGAATGTCTAAAAATATCTTATCTTTATAAAATGAGTATATAGAATGTCAAAAATATATATCGTGTATATAGTGTAGAAAGTTCTTTTTCTCAAAATTTTAATTTTTAAATCTCTGTAACGCTTCGTTTAAGATTTATTTCACTCTGAGCATTTTTACAATTTCTATCTAGCGATGCGGGTTTTCCCTTTGATATGAATATTTAGATACTAGTTTTTCAATAAATCTATAGTTTTAATGTCAAAATTCCATTATCACGTCTAATGAAATTCTCTTCTTTAGAGAGCACATTTATAAAGATTGGTTGTCTGTGAGAGCAAAGGTATACTCAAAAAATAGGAGACTGAAAAAATGTACACTACTGAAAAAATGGGGAGATTAACTTCGGATCAATTTAATTTTGAGAAAATTTAGGCATGTTTCTAAATGCGCAAATACTAGAGTAAAATAAAAAATTTGCTTTGTGTTATTTCTCAAGCAACCAACACCATTTTTAAACTGTACATTTTCAGACATTTCTTTACTAAAAAGTCTAGCTATTCTTTTAGAACTTATTTGAATAACTACCATACTCTAAACTTTAAAATAAGAACTGTATAATTTGAGTCCCTATTTTGTTAGGAACGTTGAGTTTCTTCCTCTTGATCTTGAAGTTGAGGGAGAATAATATTTTGGGGCCCTTTACTCTTGAAGAGTAGCACGATGCGTCAGGCCACACTGCTCAAAATTTTATGTTCATGAGTATATGGTATGATAAGAATATGCCTTTTATGTTATTTATCTGACTTGGGAAGTAAGCGATTCATGTGAGTGATTTATTTGCTTAATACGTCGCTTAGGACTCAAAAAAACCTAAGGAAGGGCTGCTAATGTTCAGTTTCACAGCAGTTTCATTTCCAACAGTTAGCTGAACTGCTTTATTTGACACATTGTCATTGTGTGATGTGAAGTTGAAACATCTGACAGCATCTGGATGTGTCAAGTATAGAATAGGGAGAAAGGAGAATTTTTTTTGGGCTTGTTAATGAGAGTAATTTTCTTTTTTGGGTACTTAAGCTGTGGACCAAAAAAACGTTTAAAAAATATATTTATTCAGAAAGAGTGAATTAAAATTGGGGAGTTCATTGTTTTTCATTCAAGTTCTACTTGTGCTGTTATCTGTAAGTTTTCCCAACTTTTAAGTAAAAGTAGCTCGCAAGATATCAAAGAGTGCCCGGAACCATTTATAAAAAATAAAAATAATTTTTATTATTTTTAAAAATTATGCACAAAAAATTCATAATTTCGATTTAAAGCTCTTTTAAAAGTTTTTTGGAATGATATTTTCCGTCAACCCATATTTCGTTATAAAGACCCAAAAAACGTGGTTCTGACTGCAGAACGTGTTGGGGAAATATTTCAACTACGTATAAACGCATTATCTGCTTTTTCGTTACCGGGGGTCAATACGATTTTTTCTGTTAAAAAATCCCAATTTTCCCAAAACCACTTTACGCACATTACAAAACATTAATAAATCCCCAATTAAAACTTTCTCTTTACTACGACAACGGCAGAAAGAAAAAAGAGATAGAGAGGCACAAGAAGAGAGATTTTTCTGGTACTATGGTTTGTGTATTGGGTGGGTTTTCCCTTGTGGGTTTTTAATAAAACCTTTCCGCCTCATTGGGACCTTAACCTGCACCAGGAAACTCCGCACATGAAACAAGTTGCCCAAATGGGGATAAAAACATCGTTGGTGGGGATACGGGGGGGGGCCAAAATTACAAGCCTGACGATCAAGTAGAAATTCATTTTAAAATTAGATTAGATTTTTAAATTTTGCAAAAAAGGGGAGAACGGGGGGGGGAATACAAAAATTAAACATTAAAAAATAAAATTGTTTAAAAAAATTTAAAACTTTAATTTAGCTTTTCCGTCAAATTTCTGACTCCACCACAAAATTGATGAAAATCACAGTTTCCCTAAAACGTACGCCGGCTCATTTTTAACGTATGCTGTACGGGGCGGGGATCCTGGAAGGGAAGAATTATCGTCAGGTTGCACCCCAAAGATTTTTTCGTTTTGTAGAATAGTTATCGTTTTTTTATTTACTAAAAAAAGCCTGATAATTACGAATGAATGCCCTCATAGCTTTTTTTGTGAACTTTGGATTGGTTCCAACACTATATGCGCTGTTTGTGGCTGATCAAAAAAACATCCCCAAAAAGGTGAAACACTTTTTTTTTTTTAAATTTAATTTATATCGTTTTTTTTTCATTCCCCGGTGAAAACTGGGACAACTGTATGTTTAAAGATTTTTTTTATTAACGCTCAGGTTAAAAATCTACAAGAAGCATTTTTAAAACTTTAAAAAACAGTGGGCATTGACAATTCAGCTATTACTCTTGTGGTTTGGTACTTGATTGTCATTAGGTTTAAACTTTATCAATAAAAATAAACAAATCTAAACAAAGTCGCCATTCATTTTGGTTTCCGCCATCCCTTTTTTCGATTTGTTTCCCGTTTTTCCTACAATTATTTAAATTATTTTAAAAATACAAAGTATTTCCTTTAAAAAATTCATTTGTATTTTCAAATTTTTTTGCAATTTTTTACTGTAATCAGGACAAACAGCGGCCTTATCCTTGTAACTAATTTCAGGGCCCACTGAGAAAATAACACGCAGAGTCTCTGTGGAAAGACTGGCGCCCCTCTGGGGCCCCTGGGGGCCACCTGGCCCCTATACGACCTCAGAAAAAAATAGGGGGGGGTTTTAATGGACGACTGGAAACGGTTGGGATCCCATGGCTTGGATTAAAAAAAAATTATTAAAAAGAGGGAAAAAAAAAAGAGGATTTGTGTTTCACCCGTGAACTTTTTAAATTTTCCCCCATTGTTTTGAACCAATCATGATATTTGATAAAGGGAAACCGAGTTTCTATCACAGGAGACCAAAGGTATTACTAAATTATGATGTTATGATGGACATTAACACATGGCTCAAGGGCATTACGATAAAACGATGAAGCATTTTATCGTAAAAATAAATTATTAAATTACATTACATTGATTTTATGTATTTTTCTAACTAATGATAACAATTATAAGATAAAGTTTTTATTGCATCGTCCCTAATCTGGATCAGGATTAGAAAAACGTCTGAAATGGGTTGGTTGCCATTCTTCAAGTTTCTATTCGTGTTCTTACATCATGCTTTAAGGATACAGTTTCCATCAGGGACTTAGTATTCTATATTCTTCTGATTGTGAGGTTGTAAACGGGGAAAGGGCAGGTATTTGCCGGCCCCCCGGCACAGTAATATAGAATCAAAAGAACCTTTTTAAAAAATTAAAATTTTTGAATTTGAATAAAATTTAAAATTTACGGTTTTCAATGCTTTTTTACCTTGTTTTTTGATTGGTGAAACACTAGTGATATAATGAAGCTGTATCATAAAACCAATGACTGTCAATTAGTATCGACCTGCCCGTCCACTTTCGCAATGAGAAAAAAAATTAAATTTTCATGTTCCGTTATTATCGTAATCGTGAATTGTATTGTATTTTTTAAGAAGTTTTTTCGTCAAGATAAAAAATTTCCTAAAATACGAAAAAATTTTATTTAATCAAACTCAGCCCGAATAAACGTCAAATTTTTGAAATAGTTTTTATTACATTTGGTTTTACAAATGTTTGTTTTTATTGTAAATAGTCACAGTACCAAAACGCAATAACCTTGAATATCAGTTATTAAAATTAATGTTTTATTACTTAGCGTATGTTTGATAAACGGATTCAAAATATATGAAGCAAAAAGATGAAACCTCTTTTTTTTAATTTTTTCCTAACGTTTCGAAAATTTTTCCCAAATGAAAAAAAAGGGAAAAAAGATCTTTTTTCCCCTCATTTTTTTTTTCAGTTGCCTAATGTAATTTTTGAAGTAATATTTTTAACTTAAAAAATATTTTAAAAACGTTTTGGGAAAAATGAAACCTTTTATTTAGTGGTATACTTCTTTGTTTTGAAAATTTATATTTTATAAATATCAGATTTACCCATAAACAATATATTATTAATTATATCACCTTTCTTAGCGTTTCTTCGTTCTTTCTTGCAATTAAAAATTTGGTACTATAAATAGAATATAATATAATATTGGGGAAAAATCTATTATTTTTATAAACTTTATGCCTTCCAAATGGAAAATCATTTTTTTGAATAAAAACTATTTCTATCTGTTTTAAATAGTTTTGGCTGGAAAGCTTCATGTTTAATGAAATGAACCCGGAACTTCGGTACTTTATCTTGAGAAAAGCCCCAAAACCGGGTCTCCCCCCAAAGGAAGGCATTTTTGTTTTTATGGGGATTCAAATTATTTTCCCAAAAAAATAATATTATTACTATAAAAAAG
>CAXIVR010000194.1:0-27523 GCA_964035755.1 Teleogryllus oceanicus | reverse complement strand
CACAGAATGCAAAAATATTTTACTGAGACATCCTTGAAAACTCTTGAACCAATACCTATTAAAAACGAACTTTACAACCTGATATATCTCTGTTTGGACATACATTACTTCACATTTGACTATAAATTCTCCACTTAAACTTCTGGTCGGCCTCTGGTGCCCCACTTTCCCAACTACTAGCAGACATATTTATGGACAACTTCGAGAAACAAATTATTCATTCAGGACACCCTCTTCTAACAAATGTGATTTATTGGCACAGATACGTTGATATCATAGTACTTTGGACCGGCACTTACAATTAAAAAACTTTACGGACTTCCTAAATTCTATACATTCCGACATACAATTCACTGCGTAAAAAGAAAATGAGAATAGAACTTTTAACTTCTAGACTTGTCCATCACTTTACCTAAGGACAGATATGTGTCGACACATACAAGAAACTGACACGGTCATTCATAACACATCGCAATATCCACAGTATGGTTCCACAGATGGTATCCAATTCCTCTTTCCCCTCAGAACATCAGAAAAGAAATCCATAACATAAAACAAATAGCTATCAACAATGGTTATAGTAGTTCTTTAATTGACATTCTTATCAAAAAGAAAACTATCTCTCTTAACACAAACAACTTTAAATCTCTCCTCCTACATACACAAGACAGAAGCACAACAGATATACCACCCCCTTTCCCTTTGGGAACACTGTCACTAAACATTGCCAAAAACTCAGACAATTTGACATACATGTCGCATACAGCACACCAAACAATATCCATAACATACCTTCCCACAACAAAGATCCTATCCCCAAGTCTTTATCATGTGGAGTGTACTCCATTTCCTGTGGCATTTGTAATTCGCAATACATTGACCAGCCCGGAAGATCCTTTAAACCAAGAATGAAAGAAAACATACATGCTCAAGAAACACACGAAACAACACAATCACATTCAAATCAGCCAACTCTTAGAACAAGAACACTCATTTAATCCAGACAGTGACGTCAAAATTTCGGAGATGGAAAACAAATACACTGACAGGCTTAAATTAGAAGTCATTCACATCAATAATTTATTAACAATCCCCAACACACTATTCGGAAAGAACAAATTCCTTCCTCTCACCCCTCTTGAAACTGCTGCTTCCTCGCACATTAACCCATCTGACGCCCTTTGCCGCTACCCGGCTGGGCCCTCCCTAATGGCCCTTTCCCAGAAAAACCCTGCGGTCTCTCCTCCATTGAAACTGCCCTGGCAATGCCCTTCACCCGCTGTCTTGTTTGACAGCGCTCAGCATAGGTAGGTCAGTTTGCTCATCTCCATTTATTTAAATTTAAACTTGTCTTCATTGTTTGTATTTCATTTAATTTTCTTCACTTTAGACTTGTGCATCTATTCAACTACTCTCATTCAAAATTATGTTGATATATTTTCCCTAATTTTCTAGTTCACTTAAATTCCAATTTTATTCATAATATCCTATATTTGAATTTAGTATATTGTTATTATTGTTGTTATTATTATTATTATTGTTATTATTACTATTATTATTATTATTATTATTATTACTTTTTTATTTATTTTATTACTATTATTTTTTAGTGCATAGATTAAAAATTACCTAATAATAAATATATACGATTATAACCGTTAATTTATTTAGATATTAAATGTCGTAATTCCCTATTTTATATATACGGCTGGTTTACTTATTATTTACTATTATTCTTTAAAGTTTTGTTGGAAATCTGCATATTTGGCTTTGACATTTAATCTTAAGTTAACTAAAATTATACGACAAAACATACCCTCAATTTCATTTAGATGATACAAATTGTGAACCCCTCACCTTTTCCCTACTATATGACGGCTGGTTTAGCCTTAGGGTGTCTGACTTCTACAATTATTCTTTAAAGTTTTCTTTGGGGAAATCTGAAATTTGGTTTTGACCCAAAATTTTTTAATTTTAAAGTTAACTCCAAAATTTATATCGATAAACATAAATCCACGCTCTTGGGGCCAAACCCCGGGGTGCAGACAGAAAAGAAAAATGGGTTTCTGTGACAGTCTCTCAAAAACCCGTACCGGGGCAAGGAGAAAATTTTATCATCCTTTATTTATTTTATTTATTTTATTTATTTTACGTCAAAAACAAAAAATCGTATGACGTGCTTGGGGGAAAAATGAATTGTGTGACATTTTAAAAATGTGATCCCCACACTTAGTCATATACTACTTTAAATTTTTAACTTTTGAAAGGGGGGAAAAAAAATCCATGCAAAAATCTATTTTCAAGGGAAAAAAGCAATAAATTTTGAAATTTTGAAAAGGGGAAAAAAAAAAACTCCCATTAATAAAATCTATTTTCGAAAAAGCAATAAATTTCCACGCTCTGTGTGGAAACCCTGCTGCGACAAAAGAGAAACGATATTGCATAATTGTAATTTCTCACCTGAATGCGGAGAAATTTTCTATTTGATTTTTATTTCTTTTCGAGAGCCAATTACAAATTGGTGCAATATATGGCAACATTTTCAATTTTGTTTAATAATAATTGAGGCCCCAAACTGTAGCTTATTTTTGTCACGGTCAATTCCACCGCCGCCGAAGCGGTGCGAATTTTGGATATATTGAAAATATAGTCACTTATGGTAGCTTTGCACCGAGCAAAAACTAGCGTTTGTAAAATTAAATGTTGGCATTTGTATTTTCAGTTGCTTTAATCTTTAGTTGATTCTGACTAATCGACAGAATTGACTCATGGTTAAAGTAACCGAAATACGAACGCCAACATTTAATTCAACAAACATTTATTAAATTGTGCATGGTGCAAGCCACCTTCCATAGTCTGAAGTCAGTCCAAAAGACTGTTATTATGTAAATAAAATTTTAGAAAAATTGCATAATTTATTCGCCGTGCATAATGGACCAAATTTCACTAATACTGCCCAGCAGGCTTAAGCCTCATTCTCAATGCAAACTTAAACGTAAACATAACGCAGCCGCCAAACTTAGAAATGAGTTATTCTGCGAGACCATTCAAACCCGCTTAACTTTGAGTCACAAGCACTTATCTTTTACGTTAGGTTAATGTTAGAATTTACCGAAGACCAATCAAAGACCAGCATGAAAAAATAAAATGGTGCATTTCATATTGTGTTCAGGTAGTTCCTGGTTATTTCATTTCATTACTGTTATGTATTGAACTTTTTTACGAACGGTTTTGATGAGAGTAGTGAATTCAAAGTAAGAATTTGGGCCATTTTTTGTGACGCTAATTTGACTTGGCGAATAAAATAATTACATTCGACAAATTTAATTTATTACTAAAAGGAGAATCCTTGTTTATAAAATAAAGGAAATGCAATCACTAATACTACTACTCGCATTTATAAACACAAATCGATAGGAAGATATGATTACGTAGGCTTCGCGGTTGGAGTATGTCTTGAGTCGGGACAGGCGTCGATCTGTTTAGTTGATGTTTCGGCCAACATTTGGGGCCTTCCTCAGAGGTACTGCTGAGCAGTACTGTACCCATGAGCAGTATGCTCTGAGGAAGGCCAAAATATGTTGGCCGAAACGTCAGCTATGAGCAGATCGACGCGGCTTGTCCCGATGCCAAGAGACAAATCGATAGGAAAATGGAAGAAAAAGCCAGAAACCATGGTAAAAGCATGGTGGAAAAATATTTCACAATGCTAGCAACGAATCGATCAAGCTTCAATACGTTGAAATCTGATTTGTTCAGG
Organism: Teleogryllus oceanicus; assembly: GCA_964035755.1. NCBI lineage: Eukaryota > Metazoa > Arthropoda > Insecta > Orthoptera > Gryllidae > Teleogryllus > Teleogryllus oceanicus. Next base: position 23,763 of record CAXIVR010000194.1, on the reverse strand, counting down.
CGAAACTTGCGTTCCAGCTTACGTTCGTCATTGTGAAGGTTGTAAACTTTACTGTTAATTTTACTTCAAGTTACGTTACGTTTAATTTTGCATTGTGAATGAGGCGTTACGTTCGTCATTGTGAATGCTTGTTTTACGTGTAATTTTTACTGCTAAGTTTACGGGTAAATCCGAGTTTAAGGTGGCACGGTTCCTTTGATTCACTGATTCGGTTCATTAAAAGAGAATCGACTCCATGAACTGAACCCTTGTTTATACGTCGTATTCGCGTGTAGTTAGTTCATGATGTTACAGCAATAAATATAATTATTTTAAAAAAGGTAGATCGAGAATAGCTACCCCCGTGCTCCAAAGCCCACTGTACGTATAAATCTCCGTAGCAACGTTCTCATTAAGTGAACTGATTATTCGTATTTTTCACGCTACAAATTTAATTTGTAACCAACGCATTTTTTCACCAAGTGGTGCGACGTACCGACGGATCCAACGTGTACGTTCGCGAGGCCTTCCGGGCCCCCGCTCGAGATCCTGGTTCGTGCCTCCGCTGTCGCCCGGCGCTCACGCTGTATTATATACCTCCTCACGTTTAAGAGAATTTATTTTAAAGGGACACTCACTTTTAAGAAAATTCATACCTTCCATCTCAGTAGACACACAAACCAATTTGAAGAAGACTTGAAATGCGAAAATACTCACAATTCCACGCCAACAAATTATCAGTGACTTCTTCTCATTTAACATTGAACATAAATAATTCAGTTGTTATAATGAACCGCGCAACTATAAACATAGGAATCGCGAGAAATAATGAATCATAAAAGGAACCAAAGGAACTGTGCCACCCTAAACCCGGGATCAACCGTTTGCGGCATTACGTAAAGCTTGATTTCGCATGGTGCTCGCCGCTGCTACGAGGACGCACCGACGCTATCTCTTGTTTCTGCGGACGCAGCGCTGATGCTGCGCTGCTCGCGGACGGCCCACCGACTGCAACGGCTCTGCGGCAACATCGGTTGCCGCTGCAGCGTCGTTCGCCAAGTCCACGAGGGGGCTGGTTTTACTTTCTCCCCGACTACAAAGGAGAGGGAAGGTTATGTAAAAGCTACGCGAAGAAACGCCGAATTTTCGGCAGAAACCTCTTATTACAGGGTTCTGGTAACGAAAAAATGGATCAATCAAGTTGCTAAACTTTAAAAAAATCCTCTACCACGTTGATTAACCAAAATTCAGGTTTGATGCGTCCTTGATACCGAAAAAAATCTGTTGACAGCAAAACGTCTGTGCACAAAGCTAGCTGCTAAACTGTTCAGACGATTTTTTTCAAAATTGATACTCCCCAATCGATAAGCGATGACGCGCCCTTGAATTTGAATCCGATATTTTAATTTTGGGGCGTACTTTAAAGCCCCTGAGACCTTTAAAAAGAGCTCTATCGTTTTTGATTGTTTTTTTTTTGTTGATAGTGTGAAGGACGTTCAAAAGAATGGTCAGGTTTGTAATGTTTGTTGAAAACCCTTATTTTTCGAAAATTGCAAATATTCAAAATTTGTCAGCGTCTTCGTATAACCAAAGTATTAAAGATGTTTTTGCCTTTAATAAAATTTTTTTTTAAAGATAGATTTTGAAATAGTCATTTTTCGAAAATTTGAATACTCTGGCGTAATTTTGCGTCAAATACGAGCAAGAAATACATGCAATTTGAACGCCACTCGTTTCCGCTCTAGCACCGGCTGAGGCATCGGGGTTTACTGCAGCGCCTCTGACCGGGAGATCATAGGTTTTGAGTCCTGACGGCGGTAGGATTTTCGACACTAGCTTTTCAGCCAGGTCGAATTCAGTGCTGTCTGAGGAGAATTCTAGCGGCCGGCTGCTTGACGGTAATTTTCCGTGGTTTCTCCGATCAACACCAGGCGAATGCCGGAGCTGTACCTTAAAGGCTCATTCACAATGCAATCACAAACATAAGCATAACACATAGACATAGACATTAACATAAGCGAAGAGTTGGCGTATTCACAATGTCGAACATAAACATAGCAAAATAAGAGTTTCTATTGGATATGACAATATTCTAGTTTACTATTGGTTGGATATGAGAATCGATTTCGAGATATTTAAAACAAATACGACAAACACAACCACGCAGCACACGAATAGTTCGCCTATCGACTTCGATACTGATTTTGAGTTATCGAACTGTGATTGCTCATTCCTTATGTCTGACATAAGCATAAGCACAGAAGCTTGCAAGCTCTTAATTAACGTCTTACGTGTTATGCTTATGCGAACGCATTGTGAATGCGTCCACTTGTAGGCGTAGTCCTAACTTTTATGTTAACGCCATGCTTATGGTTATGTTTGCATTGTAATGCGCCTTAACAAACGTGCCACGGCAGCGCGCGATCTTTCCTTCCTCTCCTTGTCCATCCTCTTCCTACACACACATCACACAGCACTCATGTCGGGGACCGTTCGTGGGCTTAGAGTTTGTCCCGGCCGGGCCGTGCCCCGCGGGTAAGATGGCTGTGTAGATCCATCCAGCGCCAAACGACCTGCCCTCCGCCGGGGGACTCGTGACGTGCGACCCCATCAGTGAATGAAAGTGTCGCCCGTTGGGCAGTGCTGTGGGCGCGACGCTTGTCAATGTGGCGGCCACAAGGACGAACGTGGCGTCACGTTCGCTGAAGGAATTCTCTAAGCGGCTGGCGACGCTCCAACGAGGAGGGCGCGGGCCCACACACACAGCAAGGAGTCGCTGCTCTTCCTAGGGTCCGCTCTTTCCTATTCGGGAAATGGACGTTCGTTTCCACGCGGTACTCTTTCGGTATCGAACTGGTTTTGAACTTTTGTTATCGAGAATGTTTCTCCGGACGCCGCAGAAAGCGCAAATCTGAAACAGTTGAACATCGCACCTGCTATCATCGTATCTAACCTAAGCTACGAAGGAGTAGCGACGGGATACGGAACGAAACGTCATTACATGCGTCGACCGTTTTACTTCTCATGCGACTTGTGTTTTACGTATAAATTACTTCACACAAATCCAACACGCACGAGCGCTTTCAAACTGGACAAATTCTTGCTTCTGACGAAAACGTGTTGGCCAGATGCGGTGCCAGATTACCCAACAGGCTGAGTAGGCTGCAGCCAGGTGCGCAATTTTGTTTTTTGGGGAGGGGCGGACGAATTTTAGCGGATGCAAAATTTCATAAGGAGAACTTTTGAAAGCTTTTATAAAATATTTCTTTCCGTATTTGTAACAAAAGAAAGTGTTAATTAATCAAATATATTCATTAATACATATTAATGGATAGGGAAAAATATTATCCATTAATATACATATACACATAAAATGGATAAAAATATCGTATATTTATTAAATAAATATCTCGGTGAGAAATCAGTTCAAATATTTATTCGAAATATAATTTTCTACTAAAATAAAAACAATTTCTTGTCTTAACATGTATACATTTATGCAAAAAGTGTTTGAACAGTTTTGTTCAGAAATTACAGAAATACATTACAATGACATGACTAAGTTTCTGTAATTAATTATCAGACTTTAAAATTTTTACCTCACTTTGTTGCTGATCTTTAATAAGAGTATAATAGTTGATTAAGATACAGGATTATGCGTTTAAAAATCTCTGTGTATAGAAATAAGGTCTGTGACTAATGCAAATGGCGAACGATCCCTCTCTCCCCTTTGAAACGCGTGAAAAATTATCTGATATCGAGACTTACGCAGATAATGCTTTCTATGTGTCTTGCTTCCATAGAAAATGATGAAATCCATAGAAAATGACATCTTAGGACGCGTAAATGTGAAGACACTGTTATGAAATTTGCGAGACTAAAGCGAGAAAACGAAATTCTGTGTGACAATGCATATTTTCTACATACACCTAGATGTTATTTTGACTTTAATATCTAATTCTTTTGTAATTAACTTATATTTTTAATTTATTGGCCTAAAAATGTTTGATCTTTTAAGAAAATGCAAATATATAATCAATTATTTATACGTATACAATATTTGCATCAATTACAAATATCACACATTTCTTATTCAAATATTATAAATAACTTTTTGTTTAAAAGCAAATTTAAAAGGGCCCCAAAAACATTTAGCAGCCTAGGCGCACAGAAGTGAGGCCAGATGATTTCTATCAAACATGCAACATTTTACAAATAAAAGTATCGAAAGTTTTTATGACAATCTTTTATTCAGTAATTCACAACGTTTCGTAACACGTTTTAGTTACTTCTTCACGTGCTAAACTAATGGGACAAGACACTGTTACTCTACATATCAATTTTTATATACAAAACAACGAAAGAACAACACAACAAAAAAAAAATCAATACAATACCGAATGGACACTCACCATATTGAGGGGAAAGCTATCCCACTAAACATCATACCATTCTATTGAAGGGGATAAGATAATTACCAATTGGTATAGGGAAAGGGTTCCTCTTCGGGTAGAACTTTAAACTTTTATCTGCCCATCCTATTCAGCATAAGAAATCTATAGTTTATGGGTTAGTCGATCGGGCCATAAAGTTATCTGATAAAGTTTTCACCATTCTAATTTGAACAAGGTCAGAAAATTTTAGAAGAGAACAATTATCCGAAGTTGTTTGTGAGACGCTGCATCAACAAAATATTAAATAAATTGAATGTATTGAATGACGTATCAAGAGCTGATAGAGTTGCAGGGGATACAGAACGTTCAGGTAATGAATAGACCATAATTATGCCATACGTACCTAAAATACAGAATAAGTTCAAGAAAGAATGTCTCCGTTCGAATATTAAACTGCACATATACAACACGTTAATTAACAAGCAGAATTTAATAAAGAATGTCAAAGCCCAAAAGTTCCATTTATGAAACGTGAGAACGTAGTATATAGTTTACCTTGCCAACATTGCAACCCTAACATACGTAGGACAAACTAAGCGCCCAATTAAACAAAGAATGAAAGAACATTCTAGAAATATTAAAGAATCTTCTCCACGTTTTAAATTTCCCTTTATCTCGACACAGACTAAATTTGTGGCATGAGTTTGACTTGAGAACCCACTTATTTTAGACACCGAGGTCAGGAGATTCCTAACGACTCATTTTTTCTGAAACACTTCAAAAAAGATTAGCTTGAATCACTCCCTAATGAAAGATGGAAAAAAAAAAAACCCAATTGAAACAGAAAGGGTCCATGCGAAAAGGAAAATCTGCAATTATTTCGACATTCAGGAACAATTGTATAATTTTTTTTGTCATAAGAAACCAGACATTTTCAAGTAAAGTACACGACCTTAATTAAAGATATGATTTTGATGAACAGATTTCATTAAGTAAAAAATCTCTTAAATATCGTATTTTTGCAATTTATTAATGAGAGTTCTAAAAATCAAGAAAAATATTAAGAAAATATTTTCAAAATTATCCTTTTAAGCAACATTTACACAAAACTACTACTTTTTTTCAAACAATTGTTCATGAGATTACTGAAAGATGTAATCTTTAGAACAGATTGTATTAAGGAAAATTCTAATAGTATAGCAGTTTCGCATTGTTGATTTTGCGATTTTCGAAAATAGACTTCACACAGAAGTCATCAACGCAATTTCGACACCGCTCTAACAAATGTTTTGAACCAAATTTTTTAACCACTTTATTATGCTCTATTAAAGAAAAAGAACTGTTTTAGAAAAAATAATTAGTTGAAACTTGGGTAATTTCACCCAATATTCCCATAACTACTCATTTTCAAAAATTGTACAAGAGATTATTTAAAAACTTGTTTTGAAGAAATTTCATTTAGAAAACAATCTCTAACTTTTATATTGCAATTGTAGGAAGGCGCTAAAAACATTTCAGTGAGAATTCAGCCTTCAATACACACGCCCAATGTAACATTTAATTTTGTTGCGCAGAACTGTAATGTTAGCGGAGGGGTGTGTTGCTGAAGGTTTGGGAGGCGGCGGGTCGGTCCCTGGGGCCTTGACCGCCGTCGAGGCCGTGAAACGCGCCCTTTGTCGCCTCCGCCGCACCCACGCCCGCTCGCCCGTGCTAGCAATTCCGACGACACCAACCGCGCTTATTTCACATTGTGTACCAACTTCTATCAATTTAAACCAAACAAAGTAAAAGTATACACAACATACCCTGAAATTTTGGGATTTTTTTAAATCAAAGTCCCTATCGACAATGAATCAAAGTACCCCCATCGACAATGAATCCAGTACCCTATCGACAATGAATCCCGTACCCCTTTGACAATGAATCAGTACCCGTATCGACAATGAATCAAAAACCCCGTGTCGACAATGAATCAAATCCCGTGCGACAATGAATCACAGACCCCTATCGACAATGAATCAAATCCGTATCGACAAGAATCACAGTACCCCTTTCGACAATGAAAGACCCCTGTGACAAGAATCAAAAACCCCGGCGACAATGAATCAAAGTACCCGTGTCGACAATGAATCAGTACCCGTGTCGAAATGAATCAAAATACCCGTTGACAATGAATCAAAAACCCGTGTCGACAATGAATCAAAGTACCCGTTGACAATAATCAAAATACCGTTCGACAATGAATCAAAAACCCCTGTCGACAATGAATCAAAAACCGGGCGACAATGAATCAAAGTACCCGTGTCGACAATGAATCAAAGAACCGTGTCGAAAGAATCAAAGTACCCCTGTCGACAAGAATCAGACCCCCGTCGACAATGAAACAAAGTACCTGCGAAATGAATCAAAATACCCCTGTCGACAATGAAACAAAGACCCGTTAAAAGAAACGACCCGGGCGACAATGAAACAAAATTATTAAAACATTGTGTACCAAACATTCGTATCGAAATTCAAACCTGTATCGACAAGTAATCACAACCGTATCGACAATGAATCAAGTACCCGTGTCGACAATGAATCAAAGTACCCGTGTCGACAATGAATCACAGTACCCGTATCGACAATGAATCAAAGTACCCGTATCGACAATGAATCAAAGTACTCGTATCGACAATGAATCAAACGTTTTGTCTCACAATGAATAAAACTGTTCCCATGTCAACAGGGGAAAAGAAGCCCGTGTCGACAATAACCAGCTAAGTGGCTAGTGAATCAAATCCGGTCCTGAATCGTCTCCTGACAAGGAATCACAGTAGTCGACATTGCTGGGCGAGTGCATAATGTCGTCTGGAATGAACAAAGTACTCTAGCGGCGCCTGTGCCGCAATGAGCAGTGTCCAATGAATCGAGACCGGCGAATTCATCAGTCCCTTCTTACTGAATAAACGTATCACAATGAATACAAGTTTGACAATGAATCAGACCTTCTATGACTGAGACCCTGTCGTGCCGCCCTGGAGAGGGGAAAAACCCGGGTTTTGGACAACAGTTAATGAACGTGTAGCTGCATAATGGCTTTGTTTTATTGCATTTATTGATTCTATTACTTATTTCCTATTCCACATTAGTTATTTATTGCTCGTAGTGCATTTGTTGTCTTTAAGGAGAATCCTTATCTTTTTATATTTATTCATTTAGTTATTTTTTATCTTTCTTTATTTATTTTTACGTGAGAAACAAATTAAGACTCTTGACTGGGTCGGCCCTAGGGATACCTGGTTTCAGTCATGATGGGGACCTGCCGGATCATTTTTTTTTTTTTCTTAAAAATTTTTTTACTTTATTCCTTGCATATGACTGTACCCTTACCTTAAAGATGACATTGGCAGTTTACTACTTACCCGAATCAATCAAAAACGAACAATTATTTATTCCAATTCCAAGAGAATTTACTTCATTGAACTCGTTAAACCATAGAATCAATATTTCATTCTGATTTCCTAGTGTTTGTAAATTGAATTTTGGATCTAGTATTTACGAAATTGAGAAATAAGTTTGTTCACTCACCAGGGTAGTTTAATATAGTTTTATATAGCAATCTCAGATCATTAAAACTGAGAATTGTGTTTATTTTGAATATTATGTTTTTTACTGATTTTTGTATCGTTCAAGGCTTTACAATTTTTGGTGTTTCTTTTGTATTGTGACGAGTGTTACGGAATTTTTTGTTATCTTGAAATTAATTATGATCAGAAAAAGTTGATCTACCAATAATTGAACCCCGAATCTTTGTTCAAAGTTTATTGACTTCTAGTTTAGGTCTTTCGAAAATTTTGGAACAAACTAATATAGTATGTTTTTCAGAATTTTGCCTCAACTATTCAAGTAGGTTGTTAATGGATCACCCCACCCTCCTCAATTGGCAGAACAACGAACTAGAGTATACGAAGCGCCCCATTTTTGCAGCAAATTGAAGCCATGCTTTTGAAGTCAAAGAAAACCCCTCTAGAGAAACAGAGCATTTAGTATTTGAGAAGGGCTACTGTGATATAAATCTTCTTACTCAGTCTTTCAGGATAAAAACCAACCCCTTTAAAAACCCCAATATGTAAGTAGAACGAATTGAGAAACTTTAAAACACGTTCCTTCTTCATTGGTTGCTGAATAAGAATGGGAGGAGTTGAAATGTTATCGAAGTTAGCAAACGCCTGAAAGTGAAGTTATGCAATAAGAAACAACGAGATCGCAAAAGTCGGCAAACTTAAAAAATTGTATATTTGTGGTTTAATGACTTCATTTGTACAGTTATATCCGAACATACTAAGGCACAGTGAATATTATTATTCTACCACTAATATAATTTAAAAACAGATAAACGAAAAGACAAAATAGAAATATGTGATAAAAAACAACATGTCGATTCATAACAATTCTACATGCGACCATCAGACATGTCTCAATTTTTGACTGCAAAACACTTGGCGCCCTAGTTCTGCGAACGTCACAAAGGGGTTGAAAGCATGGGGTCTCTACGTATCTCGTTTGGTGAGTACGACCCCAGGCAAGCAGGTGCTGGGCGCAGCCTTGGCTAAATGCACCGAAAAATACTTATAGGAAAAATCAATAGATCGCAGAACTATCACACGGAATTTACTAGATCGATAACGTCTGAACAAATTGTCCGGTTTCGATCTATAAACGGCATTGGACCCCTTTTTTAAAATAGAATTTACGCTACGATGACGTTTTAAAAATATTTCCAAAATTTTTGAAAACGTTTTCATTGTTCCGGGAAAAAATTTAAAAAAAATTGGGCTTATAGCGCGATGACGACGTGTTTCCCGAGTCCAACGCCGTCAATCATGCAAATCGGATGAATAGGAGCGGCGTAAAGTGAAATTTCGGAAAAATATACCTGATCCCCTCCCCTTTCCTGCGTCCCCCGACCCGTCTGGGCTTCCATCGACGCGGCCGAACGGCCAAACGCGGCGGCTGGGCCAGGGGCCGAACTCAGACAGGCAAGCGGGACAGTCAGCCCCTTCAGTCTCAATATATTTTTCTCCACGTGTCAAACTAGTGATGCTGAACAGCCAAACGGTCTCGTATCATCTGTAATAGTCGTATAAAATTTATATGTCTTGTTCACATTTTTCCCGTCTTCCTTCGAATACATAAAAAAGTTTTGAGTTTGAGGACTATCAAAATATCAATTCCGATTTGGAAACTGATTTCAAAAGGAAATTGAACTAATTATGTAGATATCACCAATATTCCATGTCCTAACATCTTATTTTACATACATTTTACTTCCAAGATCTTCCGTTATCATTCCACTACCACAAAGAATGAGCCGAAATTACGCACGACCCTTTTTTATCCTGTGACTCGATTTTTGATCTCAAAACGGCCTTTGTCTCTTGATAGACTTTACCTGATGAATCTGTTTTCCAGAAAATTTTAAAACTGTTTTCGTACTTTCGGACAAAATTGAAGAATGGTAAAATAGCGCGCAGGCGAGATGCATCCTGAATCAACACTGTAACAAACTTTTAAAATATAATATTAAGAATCGTGACATGTCCCAGCTTATTTAGTAAGTTATATTGATAAAAAATGATTGTTATATTTATATAAACTTGAAGATTGGAATAAGTAATTCCCGGCGCGTCTTTTTGATACAAACTACGTAAATGATAATGTAAAAGGATGAAAATCATTGTATTGTGACATATATATGTATTTTTAATGATAATTGCTGAAAACAATAAAATTTTAACCCTTAGACAGGAACACCACACTAGAAGAGGAATATCCGTCTGTGAGGGGATAAATAATGTTTTGTTATACAGTTAATAATTTGGCAACTTTTACATTTCTACATTAAGATACCATTTTTCTAAACATCGTACACGCTTATCAGTAACATTTAATCGGGTAGCAATTCAATTTATAAGATTTATATACTACTAGTAAAACGTAGCATACCAGTCACTGATAAACCTCATATTGGGGAATCAGAATGCAAACGTATTAAATCGGCGATCCTTATCTAGGTGTCGAGAATAGGGATGCAACATTGATGTTGATATTTTCAAAACATAGATTTTGGTATAAAACACATGAACATATTTTCGAAAAAAATGAAACATTTATGAAAACCTGATGTTTATTATCGATGTGCTTGATAAGTTGTGAATGAAAAGAACCGATAATCACAATTTGATAAAAGAGTTAAAATATGAAATAATATTGCAATATACCACAGTCAATACATGTGTTCGAATAAATCGAACGGTGGTTGTAACATACTCATCCAGTAGACTATCTTCAGCCCAAGAAATGACCCCATTTTTTTGGCATTTCCGTATGTCCTACCGTACGCAGAGAGGCGGCCAACGTAAGCACTAGGTGTAAGGATCTCCCACCCACCTTCCTGTACCCATTTGAGGAATTTGGGACTCCATAAGATGCCCCTCGGCGATAGTTTTCAGGCTTAGTTTCGCTGTTATTCTTTTACTTTCTTTGCCGTTTTGTCTAAATCGTAATTATAAATTAACAATCACGCCACTGTCAAACAAAATCTTCCGCACGAACTTGGTCGATGTTTCTAAACCGGGTTTTTTGAAAGATGTTTAATTTTGAACATTGATATTTGATTCGTATTACTTGAGCATCATTCCTTCGCTTTTTTTTGCTATCCGAAACTGGGAGGGACGCCCGATAATTCAGGAGTTTTTCCCCCTAATAAGGGCAGAATGTATGCATGAAAGACTGAGGGTATCAAACACACTGTTCATGCTATGATGTATATTTGTCGGCTCCATTCCCGGTCAAGCAGCGGCTGTGAGCACTCTCCCATTTATCGTAGGTCCCAATTCTTCCGGTGTCTGAACGCGCAGAGAAATAGTATTAGAACATAGATCGCAAGCCATCCCTTGTTAGACCTATCTGGATATACAAGAAAGGATGCTAGCAATTTGTTCATTGTCACTCGGACTCCAACGCGTTTTTCCTTTGTTTGTGATATTGTGTATTAGTCATATCAATTATGCCACTTACCCCCTTTTCTTCCGCTTCATTTTTATCATTCCAAGCATAATAGCCTTTTCTAGAGATTTTTTTCGACTCACAGTATGTCCAAAATATTTTTATTTTCCATTTTTGCTTTGGTTTTTGGAGAAAGTTCTGTTTTCTTTTCAAAATTTGCATTTATCTTTTGCCCTCCCATTGTACGTTCAATATTTTTTTCCCTTTGTCCATACTTCAAAAGCATCTTCCTTCTTTCGGCCTATCTCAATGTTCAGCTTATACACCCACACAACAGGATTAGAAATACCATTTTCTCGATTATTGGGATTTTGGTCTTACGCAGGGCTTGATTTCTGACGGAACACGACGGAACGGTGTTCCTGTATCTCGCTGATAATTATTACATTATATTATAAATATATAATTATTTCTCTTAAATTAATAAATCATTTTAAGCTCTTTCCGGGACCTAAAATTTTAGAAATCAATCACTTAAAATTTTAGAAATCAATCACTTGATATGCCTGCATATTTTATGAATTTTGTAATTTTTCCGCTGCTTTTTCTAAAATTATTCCCCTTAGTTTTTCTGTACTGTATCCAGAATTTATTGTAATTCATAAGTATTTAACTTCGCCCGCCATGTATATCACTTCTCCGTTGATGTTCTTTCTGACCAGTTGACATAAAGGTTGTTTTCTTTAAATGTAAGTTCATAGAATATTTAAATTTTATAATAATAATATATTTAGCTATCCTTATTACATAATTCCGAATTAAGTACAAATAAAACATCTGCATAATTTTGATGACATAAAATGTTTGGTTTTCTCGAAAAGGGGTAAAATGGAATGTCACGTTTGAATGTTTGCTCCTCATTTCGCGTCCTTGTATCCAAGCCCAGTGCCGCCAGGGCACGCTCTCGTCACCCTTCTGAGCTGGAAGCAGGGTCGCACCCCTGGCGCCCTGCTGTTCTGATAGCTGACTTTTGACCTCTGCAGACATCTCGCCGCGTTCTTCGGCGGCTGCGTGTACACTAGGGGAATCCGATATGCCCAAGCGAGGAAAAGGGCGGGGAGTAGTTTCAGTGGGCGAGAACATTGTGCAATGACGAAGTGGAGATTATATTTACTCTATAAGAATTAGTGGAATCATTCGCGTTTCCCTTTAAATTTTTAGCAACCTGTGTGTGTGTGTGTATTTTGTGTGTGTGTGTGGGATATATATATATATATATATATATATATATATAAAAAAATTATAAATTAAAAATTAATAACAATATGAAAGTATATTTGATTAATAAAATTTTGTGAGATATTATTAACTAAAGTAACTTATTTTTGTCAAGATGTATGAATGGGAAGCTATTGTTTTTTATTGAAAATACCGGTATAACGTTTATTGACGTCCATACCGTAAAGACGTCCAATAGGGGTATTTTACTAGTATGTAAAATAAAGGTATTTGAGAAAGGTATGAAAAAAGCCGGTATTTTTACCGGTATTCAATACCTTTTCGGTCGCTGTTCACTAGCAGAATCAAAGAAAAACAAACTATCCTTGTTACCTTCTCTTTCATTTGTATTTACAGTATTTTAAGTATTTATTTTTAAAAACATCTATTATGTATTTAAATATATCTTCAAAAGACATGCTCAAAAACTCAAATAGTTTTAAATACAAAATATATATTTCAAATACAAGTATTTAAATATTGCTCAACCTCTCTATAAACTAGTATGGACCAGCAGTGTACTAATCTCAGTTCCCAGCTTAGTACTAAACGCGAGTACTAATACATATGCCACGAGTAAGTCCGGAAATATTTTTAGAATGAAATTGCAAAATATGGACATAAGGAAAACGCTAAATAAACGAATATGCAAAATCAGATTTTCCTGCAATAGTAAACATCAAATTTCATTAGAAGTAATTTAGTACAATTACACTGTGTAAGTATCCTTACAATACAATTTCAAAAAAAAGCTAGCGATGATACAACATCACACACTTTCTGGCATTATTTCTAAATTTGCAATTTTTTGAAAATTGATAGAGTTCAACGAAAATGGTAATTCTTTTAAGCGTCCCTTTATCCGTGGAAATAAATTGGGTTTTCGAGATTTTAATATATACATCAATTTCATTCTTAAATTACCCCTAAAAATTCGGGTTTTTCAATAAACTTACATGACCTTGCAATCTTCGAGAATACGGTGGGTGGGGGAAAAAGAGACACCATCATATTTTGTATCGTCTAAAAATTGGGGCTCTTTGAGAAAAAGTTACAATTGTTTTAATTGCCTATACTTCACCCCAAATTGCACGAAACTACTCAAATGTTTCAAAATTAAACTTATCTTATTTTTAGATCTGTCAGAACAGATTTCAGTAAAGGAAAAAAATATCATCAATATTATAGTTGAAGGAAGACGCCTACAAAAAATTTCACGTTAGCGATTTTCTAAAAAAAAGTGACGTCAACAAACACCATAAATCACATTTCTCTTGCGTTCTGTACGTAACACGAGAACAAAATTTCATCAAATAATTTGGTGACGGTCTGAGAATATTTCGAAAATGATTTTGAGGCTAATGTAAAGTACCCTCAAAAATCAAAATATCCGTTTGAAACCCCAAGGGTCGAGTTCTTTAGGTAGATTCGGGAAGATCAATTTTGGAGCAAATTGGCAGAGCGGTTTGGGCGTCAGCGGTGACCATAAACGGACAGACATGTTTTTGTGTCAATCGATTTTTTGGTATCAAGGACACATGTATTGTATTTTTCCTAGACCACGAGTTAGAAAGAATGTAATATTTAGCAAGAGGATTTATCCACTTTTTCTTTACCAGGGCCCGACAATAAGAGTTTTCCCGGGACCTGATTACATAATTTGTCGGAAAGTAGTTTTAAAATTAACAACAAAGAAAACAATTTTAAAATTTAGCTTCCGGTTTTACTTGGGAAAACAGATTCATCAGGTGAAATCTATCAAGGAGATTTGAGATCAAAAATCGAGTCGCAAGAAAAAAGGGCTCTACGTAATCTCGGCTCTACTTTCTGGTAGAGGAATGATAACGGAAGATCTTAGAAGTAAAATGTATGTAAAATAAGATGTTATGGCATAGAATATTGTGATATCTAAAAATTTAATTCCATTTTTTTTGAAGTCAGTTTCCAAATCGGAATCGATATTTTGAGTACCGCCTCAAATTGTTGGATGGTATTCGAAAAAAATATGTGAACAAGATATATAGTTTTATACGACTATTACAGATGAACGAGACCGTTTTGGGTTTTTACAGCATCACTAGTTTGACACGTGGAGAAAATATATTGAGACTGAAAGGGACTGACTGCCCAGCTTGCCTGTTGAAATTCGGCCTCCCGTGCCGCAGGCCGCCAGGTTTTGCTCGGCGGCGTCGATGGAGGGCCCAGGCGGGGCGGTTGACGCAGGGAAGGGAGGGGGTCGGTATTTTTCAAATTTCACTTTACGCCTCCTATTCATCCGATTGCATGACTGACACGGCGTTAAATTCAGGAAGCACGTCGCCATCGCGCTATAAGCCCACATTTTTAATTTTTTGCCGGAACTATGAGACAACGTTTTCAAAAATTTTGAAATCTTTTTTGAAAAACGGGATCGCAGCGTAAATTTATTTTAAAAAGGAGTCCAATGCCTTACATATCGAAAATCGGACAATTTGTTTAGACGTTATCGGTCTAGTAAATTTTTCTTATTTTGGTGCTGCCGTGGTGGCGACAAATGGAACTAGTGTCGGTACGTTTGGGCCTAACCTCGAGAAGGAAGGAGGCGCCCTGGGTCTGGCGAGACGGGGATGCAGTGTCGACATGTTACGGATTTTGTATTAGCGGCGAGCAATCTGCGCATGCACCACCTCGAAATGGAACTCGAAAGGCCATTCACAATGCAATCACAAACATAAGCATAACAATAGACATAGACATTAAATAAGGGAAGAGTTGCGTATTCACAATGTCGAACATAAACATAGGCAAAATAAGAGTTTATTCAGACAATATTCTAGTTTACTATTGGTTGGGTATGAGAATCGATTTCGAGATTTCAAAACAAATCGACAAACACAACCACGCAGCACACGAATAGTTCGCTACCGACTCGATACTCGATTTTGAGTTATCGAACTGTGATTGGCTCATTCCTTATGTCTGACATAAGCACAAAAGTTTAAAGGCGTCTTAAGTTAACGTCTTACGTGTTATGTTATGCGAACGCTTTTGGAATGAGCCCACTTGTAGGCGTAGTCCTTTTTTATGTTAACCCCATGTTTTGTTATGTTTGCATTGTGAAGGGGCCTTAATACCAAGAATTTAACTCGTGATTCGCGGTTGAACAGGAGTTTGTCCGCCAGGCGGTCAGCGCTATCGATCTTCGTGCGCAGTACTAAAGTAGAACAAAACAAACTGCGAATGCGAAAAGGTCGCTAGTGTTTAAACGTTCGAGGATGCAGAAACCTGTAAACAGTGTCGCCCTTTCCCCAGCTCGTGACCTTGATAAGACATCCGGGCCGTTTTTCACGGTCATTTTTTTATCATTTCCCCTCGATACTGAGCAGACTGGGTACTGGGGATTTGTACGAAAATGATGCATGCTTCTGAACCCTCTCGCAAATGAAACCACAATATTTTACATCTTTCTTTCCCCACTTCCCAATTGTAACATCGATCATTCTTGCAATTTAATTTGTTTCCCTAAAAGCGATGTTCAACTGTTAAACTTTCCCGCGCTTTTTGGGCGTTTGGGGGAAATATTTTCATCACGATTACGTACAGACTAGGATGGTAAAACGGAATCTTATCCCGTTTGGTACGCATAGAAGAACGTCCTTTTTCCATCCAGTTTCGTACAGAAAAAGATGAAAAAGGATGAAAAAAAAAGACCACAGACTTTAGAGTGGGAACAACATCGATATTTTTCACCAGGAACTTATATTTTGCTAGGATGTTTTCTTCACGTCAATTTTTTAAAAAAATCGATGTTTTTTTAAATTTTTTAAAAAAAAAGTGATTTAGGTATTGTAGAGTAGCAAATCCATAGAAATATCGCATCCCTTTATCACCCTCCCCACCCCCGTCAATCTGAGGGGGGTTTGGTGGGTTTTACTTCGATTTGGGTTGGGTGGAAGTGATACGGGGAAAATGGCAAAACAAGTTCTTTTTTTGTTAATTTTTTTTTTTACATTCGATAATAAAAATTTATTAACATACATGCTGGTAACGAAAAGATAAAATGTGCCCCTTTTCGTCTGTAAAAAACTGGATTAGAAAACAGCTTTTTTTAGTGTATAATTAAAATCGATGTATTAAACATCGATGTGTTTCGTTTATGATCGACATCAGGAGGATGTCAGGGGGATAATTTTTTTAGGGAGGGCCCTTGAGTCCGTTGGTTAAAAAAGGGGCTGTGTCTGTGTGTGTGTTTTGTGGCGGCGTGCCCGGTGGGGGGGCGGCGGCGGCGGCGCTGGCGTGGCGCGGGGGCGGCGGCGGGGCGGCGGGGGCGGCGCGGCGGGGGGGGCGGGCGGCGGGGCGGGCGGGCGGCGGCGGCGGAGGCGGCGGGGGGGCGGGCGGGCGGCGGGGGCCGGGCGCGGGCGGGGCGTGGTGGCGCTGACGGGCTGCGCCGGGGATCGGCTTCCCGGCGGCGCACCGCTGCGCATGGGGGTGCGCGTGGCGGCGGGGTGCCGACCGCACGGCCCCCGGGGCGCGCCGCCTGCGCCACGCGGGCCCGGCGGCCCCGGTCAGCCCACCCGCCTTTTCACCCCCGTGAAACCCCGGCCCCCCGGGGAAAACCCCTCTTTGCCGTGATACCCTGCGAAAACCCCTCTTTGCCCTCACCCTGTGAAACCGTCTTTGCCCCCACCCCTGAAACCGTCTTTGGCCCCCCAAAAAGCGTCTTTACGTCACCCGGGGAAACGCTCTTTTCACGGCATCCCGTAAACGCGTCTTTTGGGGGACCCGTGAAACGCGTCCCTTTTTCACGGCACCCCGGGAAACGCGTCTTTGCGTGATACCCTGCGAAACCCGTCTTACGTCACCCTGAAATCCGTCTTTCCCGGCCCCCTCCCCGTTTTTGCACGGCACCCTGGAAACCCCCCTTTTCCCGTCCCCCCGAAACGCGTCTTTGATCCCCCCGTGAAATCCTTTTTTGACCCCCCGAAACGCGTCTTGCACGGCCCCCTTGAAACCCGTCTTTGCACGTGATACCCTGCGAAACCCGTTTTTCCCGTCACCCTGAAATCCGTCTTTCCCGGCCCCCTGTGAAAGCCGCACGTCACCCGGGAAACGCGTTTTTCCCGCCCCTGTGAAATCCGTCTTTGCACGGCCCCCCGTGAAACGTTTTTCCCGGATCCCGGAAACCCGTTTTTGCACGTAAACCCGCGAAACCCGCTTTGCACGTCCCCCCGCCGTCTTTGCACGGCACCCTGTAAAAGCTCGCGGCCCCCTGTGAAACCGTTTTGCACGTCACCCGTGAAACGCGTCTTTGCACGGCACCTGAAACCCGTCTTTTGCACGTCACCCTGTGAAACCTGCTGCAGGGACCCGGGAAACCGTCTTGCACGTCACCCCTGAAACCCGTTTTTCCCGGCCCCCCGTAAACCCGTTTTCCCGCCCCCCCGAAACGCGTTTTTGCCCCAAAACCCCGTTTTGCAGGGCCCCCCTGTAAAGGGTTTTGCACGGCACCCGTGAAACCGTCTTTGCACGGCCCCCGGGAAACCCGCCTTTCCCGGCCCCCTGTAAAACCGTCTTTGCACGGCACCCGGAAACGCGTTTTTGCACGCCCCCCAAAACCCCGCTTTGCACCCCCCCGGGAAACGCGTTTTAGGGCACCCTGTGAAACCCGCTTTGCAGGGCACCCGGAAACCCGTCTTTGCAGGGCCCCCAAACCGCCTTGCACGTCACCCGGGAAACCCGCTTTGCTTTCCCGAAACCCGTTTTTAGGGCACCCCAAAACCCCGTTTTCCCCTCCCTGGCGGTTTTCGCGAACCCTGTAAAACCGTTTTTGCACGGCACCCTGGAAACCCGGCACGGCACCGAAACCCGTTTTTTTGGGGCCCCCCTAAAACCCCGTCTTTGCAGGGCACCCGTGAAACCCGTCTTTGCACGGCCCCTTTTTTGAACCCCCCCGGCCCTTTGCAGGCCCCCTTGGAAACCCCGCTTTACGGCACCGTAAACCCCGTTTTTGCAGGGCACCCCGTAAAACCGTCTTTACGGCACCCTGTAAAACCCCGTTTTTGGGGCCCGTCACCCTGGAAACCCCCTTGCACGGGCCGGGAAACCCGTCTTTCCCGTCCCCCCGGAAACCCGTTTTTCCCGGATACCCTGAAACCCGTCTTGCACGTGATACCCTGTGAAACCCGTTTGCATCACCCGGGAAAACCCCGTCTTGCACGTCCCCCCGTGAAACCCGTTTTTCCGTCACCCTGTAAAACCCCGTTTTTGCACGTCACCCGAAAAACCCCGTTTTGCACGGGGCCCCCTGAAATCGTCTCCCGTCACCCTGTGAAACCCGTCTTTGCACGGCACCCGTGAAACCCGTTTTTGCACGTCCCCCTGTGAAACCCGTCTTTGCAGTCACCCGTGAAACCGTTTTTGCACGGCCCCCCGTAAACCCGCCTTGCACGGCACCCTGTGAAACCCGGTTTTGCACGTCACCCTGTGAAACGCGTCTTTGCACGGCCCCCTGTAAAACCCGGCTTTGCACGTGATACCCTTTGGAAACCCGTCTTTGCACGTGAACCCCTGTAAAACCCCGTCTTTGCACGCCCCCCCGTGAAACGCGTTTTTGCACGGACCCGAAACCCCGCCTTGCACGGACCCCAACCCGTCTTTGCACGGCACCCTGAAACCGCCTTTGCACGCCACCCTGCGAAACGCGTCTTGCAGGGCACCCTGGAAACCGTCTTTGAACGTCAGCCTGCCAAACGCGTCTTTGCACGCCACCCTGAAACCCGTTTTTGAACGTCACCTGCGAAACCCCCCTTTTGCACGTCACCCTGTGAAACCCGTCTTGCACGGCACCCGTAAAACCCCGCTTTGCACGTCACCGTGAAAAACCCGTCTTGCACGGCACCCTGTGAAACCCGCCTTTGCACGCCCCCCTGCGAAACGCGTCTTTGCACGGCACCCTGTGAAACCCGTCTTGAACGTCAGCCTCCCAACGCCGTCTTTGCACGGCACCTCAGAAACCGTTTTTGAACGTCACCCCGCGAAACCCGCCTTTGCACGTCACCTGTAAAACCCCGTCTTGCACGGCACCGGGAAACCCGCCTTTGCACGGCACCCTGTGAAACCCGTCTTTGCACGGCACCTGTGAAACCGCTTTGCACGCCACCCTGCGAAACGCGTCTTTGCACGGCACCCCGTAAAACCCCGTCTTTGAACGTCAGCCTGCCAAACGCGTCTTTGCACGTCACCCTGTGAAACCCGTCTTTGAACGTCACCCGGAAACCTCCCTTTTGCACGTCACCCTAAAACCCCGTCTTTGCACGGCACCCCTAAAACCCCGCCTTGCACGTCACCCGTGAAACCCGTCTTTGCACGGCACCCGTGAAACCCGTCTTGCACGTCACCCTGTGAAACGCGTTTTTGCACGGCACCCTGTGAAACCCGTCTTTTGCACGGCACCCTGTGAAACGCGTCTTTGCACGTCACCCTGTGAAACGCGTCTTTGCACGTGCATCCTGTGAAACGCGTCTTGCACGTGATACCCTGAAACGCGTCTTTGCTTATTTCACTCTTCTTTTTCTAATGTTTCCCTAATCGAACCAACATTTCTTATTCCCTTTTCATCCTTTGACGATTCCTCATCTGTCATTTCTGGTTACATGATGATTTTCCTTTCCCTTCTCCCTTCCTTGCCATCTCTGATTCATGTACACCTTCCAGCCTACCAGGCTTGATGATAATTTTTCCGTTGGTTTTTTGATTTCTTCCATATTTTTTTAATTTTTTGTACCTCATACCTCCTTTCAATCCAGTTTAATTCCATTTTTTTTTTGTTCTGTAATTTTTTTTATTTTTTCTCAAATCTACTTAACCCTCCATTTTTTTCATTCCTTTCTTGAATATTTTTTAAATTTTTTTTCTTTGTTTTTCCTTAAATTTTTTTCCCTTTTGTTCATTCATTTCTTTCAATGGTTTTTAGTTTTTCCCAAACTTCATTTTCCTTCGTTATTTTTTCGTATTGTAAATATTTTATAATTTTTTTCTTTCACACATTTTTGTGTGTCCCCCTTTGCGTTCTTGCATTCTTCGAAGGAAACAAAGGGGGCGTGGCGTGCGTTGCAGGTGCTGCCTCTGGACGTGACGAGCGCAGAGAGCGTGGCCGACTTCTGCCGCGGCGTCGAGCGCCTCCTGGAGGAGGACAAAGAGCGGCAGCTGCTGGCGCTCGTGAACAACGCGGGAGTCATGGTCTTCGGGGAGTTCGCCTGGCAGACGGACCGCCAGATCGAGCAGCAGATCCGGAGCGTGGACGGGGGGAGGTCTTCGGAGAGTTGCCCGGCAGACGGACCGCCGATCGAGCAGCAGATCCAGAAGCGTGGCGGGTGAGGGCTCGGAGTTCGCCCGGGAGACGGACCGCCAGATCGAGCAGCAGATCGCAAGCGTGGACGGGGTGTAGGTCTTCGGGGAGTTCGCCTGGCAGACGGACCGCCGATCGAGCAGCAGATCCCAAATAAGCGTGGCCGGGTGTAGGTTCGGGAGTTCCCCTGGCAGACGGCCCGAATCGAGCAGCGGGGATCCAACCGTGGGGGTGTGGTTTGGGGGAGTTCGCCTGGCAGACGGACCGCCAGATCGAGCGGGAGTCCAAGTAAGCGTGGCGGGGTGGGGTTTGGGAGTTCGCCTGGCAGACGGACCGCCAGATCGAGCAGCAGATCCAAGTAAGCGGGCGGGGTGTAGGTTTCGGGGAGTTCGCCTGGCAGAGGGACCGCCAGATCGAGCAGCAGATCCGGCAAGCGTGGCGGGTGTAGGTCTCGGGAGTTCCCCTGGCAGACGGACCGCCGATCGAGCAGCAGATCCGGGCAAGCGTGGCCGGGGTGTAGGTCTTCGGGGATTTCGCCTGGCAGACGGACCGCCAGATCGAGCAGCAGATCCGAAGCGTGGCCGGGGGGGTAGGTCTGGGGAGTTCGCCTGGCAGACGGACCGCCAGATCGAGCAGCAGATCGCAAGCGGACGGGGTGGTCCGGGAGTTCGCCGGCAGACGGACCGCCAGATCGAGCAGCAGATGCAAGAAGCGTGGCGGGTGTAGGTTTCGGGAGTTCGCCTGCAGACGGACCGCCAGATCGAGCAGCAGATCCAAGTAGCGGGACGGGTGTAGGTTGGGGAGTTCCCCCGGCAGACGGACCGCCAGATCGAGCAGCAGATCCGGAAGCGTGGCGGGGTGTAGGTTTCCCGGGAGTTCGCCTGGCAGACGCCCCCCCCCCCCCCCCCCCCCCCCCCCCCCCCCCCCCCCCCCCCCCCCCCCCCCCCCCCCCCCCCCCCCCCCCCCCCCCCCCCCCCCCCCCCCCCCCCCCCCCCCCCCCCCCCCCCCCCCCCCCCCCCCCCCCCCCCCCCCCGGGTTCGCCGAAGACCCGATCGGACAGATCGAGCGTGGCGGGGTGTAGGTTTGGGATTGCTGGCAGAGGACCGCCAGATGAGCAGCAGATCAAGTACGGGACGGGGAGGTTCGGGGATTCGCTCAGACGCGCCAGATCGAGCAGCAGATCAGGCGTGGCGGGGTGTAGGTTGGAGTTCGCTGGCAGACGGCCCCAGATGAGCAGCAGTCAATGCGTGGCGGGTGAGGTCTTGGGGATTCGCCTGGCGACGCCGCCAGATGAGCAGCAGATCCGAGCGGGGGGTGTAGGTCTGGGAGTCGCCTGGCAGACGACCGCCAGATCGAGCAGCAGATCCGTAAGCGTGGCGGGGTGTAGGTTCGGGGTTCGCTGCAGACGGACCGCCAGATCGAGCGATCCGGCGGGCGGGTGTAGGTTCGGGAGTCGCTCAGACGGACCGCCGATCGAGCAGCAGATCGGCGTGGCGGGTGTAGGTTCGGGAGTTCGCCTGGCAGACGGACCGCCAGATCGAGCAGCAGACCCAAGGTGGCCCGGGGTGGTTCGGGAGTTGCCTGGCAGACGGACCGCCGATCGGCAGCAGACAAGTAGCGGCGGGGTGTAGGTTCGGGAGTTCGCCTGGCAGACGGACCCGATCGACAGCAGATCGAAGCGGCGGGGTGACGGGAGTTCGTTGGCAGAGGACCGCCGATCGAGCAGCAGATGGAAGCGGCGGGGTGTGGTTGGGGGGGGGGGGGGGGGGGGGGGGGGGGGGGGGGGGGGGGGGGGGGGGGGGGGGGGGGGGGGGGGGGGGGGGGGGGGGGGGGGGGGGGGGGGGGGGGGGGGGGGGGGGGGGGGGGGGGGGGGGGGGGGGGGGGGGGGGGGGGGGGGGGGGGGGGGGGGGGGGGGGGGGGGGGGGGGGGGGGGGGGGGGGGGGGGGGGGGGGGGGGGGGGGGGGGGGGGGGGGGGGGGGGGGGGGGGGGGGGGGGGGGGGGGGGGGGGGGGGGGGGGGGGGGGGGGGGGGGGGGGGGGGGGGGGGGGGGGGGGGGGGGGGGGGGGGGGGGGGGGGGGGGGGGGGGGGGGGGGGGGGGGGGGGGGGGGGGGGGGGGGGGGGGGGGGGGGGGGGGGGGGGGGGGGGGGGGGGGGGGGGGGGGGGGGGGGGGGGGGGGGGGCCGCGACAGCAAAAAGGTAAGCGGCCGGGGGTTTTCCCCCCGGGGGGACCGCCAGATCACAGACCCCCGGGGGGGTGGTTGGGTTTCCCGGCCCCCGATCGGGGCCAATGGGAAGGGGCGGGTTTTTGGGGATTCCCCGGCAGACGGACCGCCAGATCGAGCACAGACCCCAAAAGCGGGCCGGGGTGTAGGTTTTGGGAGTTCGCCGGCAGACGGACCGCCAGATCGAGCAGCGGCGTAAGCGTGGCGGGGTGTAGGTCTTGGGGGAGTTCGCCTGGCAGACGGACCGCCAGATCGAGCAGCAGATGCAAGTAGCGTGGCCGGGGTGTAGGTCTTCGGGGAGTTCGCCTGGCAGACGGACCGCCAGATCGAGCAGCAGATGCAAGTAAGCGTGGCCGGGGTGTAGGTCTTCGGGGAGTTCGCCTGGCAGACGGACCGCCAGATCGAGCAGCAGATCCAAGTAAGCGTGGCGGGGTGTAGGTCTTCGGGGAGTTCGCCTGGCAGACGGACCGCCAGATCGAGCAGCAGATCCAAGTAAGCGTGGCCGGGGTGTAGGTCTTCGGGGAGTTCGCCTGGCAGACGGACCGCCAGATCGAGCAGCAGATCAAGTAAGCGTGG
>CAXIVR010000193.1:0-50750 GCA_964035755.1 Teleogryllus oceanicus | reverse complement strand
AATGCAATCATTTAACTTAGATTGAAGAGGAAATTTAAATTTGTGATCCCCAAAAAAAAAAGATCAATAATCATTTTTTGTTACAGCTGCACTTACCAATCATAATGTCTGCAGTAGAAAACTTTCATTGTGATAAATGAATTTTAAATACTTTAAGTTTATTTAGTATTTTATTTTGAAAACTATTTTATTACAATATTAATTTTCCCCAAAATATAGTTTTTTTTAATTGGGTCATCTGAAAATTGATGATGAAGTTTTCCAACTGAAAGCTCATCCGAGACGTT
This sequence comes from Teleogryllus oceanicus, assembly GCA_964035755.1. NCBI lineage: Eukaryota > Metazoa > Arthropoda > Insecta > Orthoptera > Gryllidae > Teleogryllus > Teleogryllus oceanicus. Next base: position 50,463 of record CAXIVR010000193.1, on the reverse strand, counting down.
TTTGGGAAAACTGACTCAAAAACGTATTTCTTTGTTATTAATTTTCTAATTAACATTAAAAGATACAATGCAAATTATTTCATTTTATTTTTAAAATTACAATAATAAACGACGAAATGTGACATGGACTTAATGTCGTTGCCCAGTTTTTTTTAAAAAACCCTTTTATAACAGTTTTAAAATATGTTTTACTAAATTTGCATGCCTTTATTTTAATTAAAAGTATAAAAAAAATTTTTTAAAAATGTTGGTTGATTTAATATTTATATTCAAAATTTACTATAATATAACCGCCATCACCGCCATTTTTTAATGTTAAAGATGAATAGTCCCCCCCCCTGAAATGAAGCTACAGGGGTTTGGGTCAGCTGACCCCGGGGGGGCGGGTGGGAAAAAACTCGGTGTTGGCTCAGGACATCGCCCTTTTTTTGTGCAAGGGGGGTACATATAACAAATTAAACACTAAATTAAGCTCATTATGTTATGCATTCAGAATTTTCAATTCTGTCAGCCTTAAAAGCTCGTTGCATGTATTTTGCAAATGCATTCCGCCTGATATATGGGATAAATTCTGGGAAGCTCATCCTTTGTTCCCAGACATTTAGATTGCAAAAAAAAAATTATCCAATAATGAAAAAAACCCCTCCACGTGATCCGTGCCCTTTTCATTGAGTTTGGAATCTTACCATTGCCTTGCCTATTTATTTATGAGTCTGTAGATTTGTCAAAACGCTTACTTAATGGTGGGAACTTTTTTTCAGTAATACTGTATTTATATTTCAACACTCGACGTAGAAATCATGTTCATCATGTCAGTATCAATAGCTCAGTACAAGAAACCACATACAATACATGTACGTTACTTTACAACGCATTGCCAGATGAAATTAAAAAATTAAAAAACAAATTTAAGTTAAAAAAAATATTTTCTGCTGCAAAACTATTTCTATACAATTAGAACTATACTGATCGTCAAAAGAAAAGTAATGTTTCTTTAACAAAACAAGAAAAGAATAATGAATTAGTCTACATTTGCATTATATAATTTTAAAAAAAACTCAATATGTCTTAAAAAATAGTGTATTCCGGTCAATGACCCCCCCCTCGATCGGTTCTTTTTCCCGTTTCCCCGATCCATTGAGCAAATGCTGAGATGGCCCTTGATTTGCTACTGACGTAAATGTAGCTTCACTTCGCCCCTTTTGTTGAACTTTCCTTTTTCTTGAGTGGTAGTAGAGTTTTGGGGGAGTTTCTATTTTGTTAACAATATAGAAAAAACAAATCTGTTTGTTCCTTTACCGTTAAAAATAACTTTTTTACAATTTGAACGAAAATATCTAATATTTGAAATGTTTATCCCTTTTTAAAATTTTTGTTATTATTATTATTTTTCATCTTTAAACTATTAATAGTTAAATTGTTGGGAAGGGATTCTGAAACTCAAGAAAGCGTGCGCAGGTGATTTTCTCCCCCATACGTCACGTACATACATCTCCCTCATACGTTTTTGACTGTTTTTGACTAAATAAATAAATAAATAATCGAATGATAAGAAAGCGCAAGAGAACGACACGATCAATGGCGGAACATGTGAATTTGTTCCTTTGAAAGCAAAACAGCGATACTTCAACTTTCTCCATCATGCGCGTTTGCTTGTCCTGTATATGTACGTCAACATTTGATTCGCAACTAAGCGTTACAAACAACTACTACAATTCTTCTTATTTTACACGTCTTAATCTAACTTTCACTAATGTTAAGGATATTGAGGGTATTCACCTATCATTTCTATGAACAGTCTCATAAACATGATAGTTCTCTATTTTCTTTACCCTTTGCAATATGAGTACATTGAGTTCGAAATGTTGATATATTTTTCAAGATACGTAAAGTAGAGTACCCGTAATATATAAATTTATCTTTTTGGAATTATTAATTGATGATTTTCATAACTGACGTTTTTTCTCCCTAGTAAACTTAAATTCGTCTTCTTCCCATTTCATTACATGATTCATCATTATATAATTTCGTATGTTGTAAATAGTTTGATATTAATTTAAAACATAAAACCCTTTAAATCATTCTATGTAAGCATTATTCTGAATGTTTTGATAAATCCCCCAAAAAAATTTTTTGATATTATTATAAATTTTCTGAGGGAAGGAAATGTGTTTAAATTCATATCGTCGAAATTTCGCCGATACGCAGTTGCGTACAATCTGGTCTCGTTGAGGTTTTCTTTGCCTCGTTAATGTTTATTCTTCGATATATCAGAAGCTACATTGTCTCTAGGCGTGCCCACCTTGCCGCTGCACTCCCTTCCGGACGTAGAGCGATCTTATTTGTATCAAAACCCAATCGAGACAACAGGGCCTGGCAGTTTAACGAACCATGACCTCGCGTAGAAGGGGGAGAGAGTGGGAGAAAAAGAGGCGAGAAACGAAATTTTCCCCAAGCGTAGCGCCCCGACCATGTACACTGACCTCGGCCATGTAACCGGCCTGCGCTAAAATTTAGAATTCTCTGGACGGAGGACGTGCGTGGCTGTAGCCCAGAGGTGTTCAACATCCCAGGGATTACGTCCTTTCGAAAAGAGGAACGTAATTGACGATTGATGCCAGCAACCTCCGGGTGGCCAACGAAAGCAAATGCAATGATGATCGAACGGGCGAACAGAGCCTCAACCCCTAACTTTGCCGCTATAGCTCGAAACTGGACAAGAATGGTTTTCATGCCGCAGCAAAATAATACCCTTGGAAACGAAGAGTCTGGATATGGAAAATATTTAATACTATGATTACGGAAATACATGATTCACAAAAATGAACGGATCGAAGAGATATTTATTTTTTACGGAGAGAAAAAGTTTGGCGGTGGGTAATGTCTTTCTAGGGGTTTTTTCCTTCGGGAATATTTGATTAAAAATCCTACGAGATACAAAAGAGCGAACGCATTTACAAGAAGGGTTCAACAATACAATAAAACATTTCGTCAATCTGGAACAATAGCCGTTACTGCAAAATTGATTAAAATGAAGTAATTGCATGGTCAACTCAGAAGGTCTGGAGACTGGGGAAACATTGACGTTGAAATTCCGCTTTAAACAGCCAGAGGGTAATACTATCATTGTTGAAATGTCCTGTTTAACAATGCCCCAAAAAAGAACAGTGACGAATTATTCAGTTGTGTTCCAGTCTTGGCAGTGGGCATACCCCGTGCCAAAAGGGACACAATTGTTCTTTAAATGAGCAAATTTCAGTTTTGATATAAATCGATCAATAACAATTTAAATTTTCTTCTTTTTGTTCTTGTATTATTGGTTATTTGAGAAATATTAACTAGCTACTAAGGGAAAGGGTTTTTCATTGCCCCCCCGAATAAAAAACTTCAGATGTCATAATGTCCTTGGGGAGAGGGAAAAGCGACGCAAAAGCATAATAGGGTCAAAAGGTTAGTTAGGGAAAATTTTTTCCTTTTTTTTATCAAGAGCACAGAAAGAACATTATAAGCCCTTTTTTTCACTGGGTAACGGTTTTTAAAAAAAATTTAGTTCAGACAGCTGAAATTCAAAATATACCGTTCTGTAATAACATAACTTGTTTTGCTGTAATCTGTGGTTTGTAGTTACCCCTTGTTGTTCCCAATAGACGATTTAATTAATGTACATTGTGTCAAGATATTACCAAGAAATGTTTTAAAAAAACATACCCGATGACGTGGTGTTGGTGTACGAATGTCAGTGGATAATTCCTTCCCCAAAAAACAGAAAACCATTTCTTCATCATTTCAAATAAATAAATTGCTTTTTGAGCGGTAATGTATACTGTTCATAGTTACTTTCCCTTTTCTGGCCTGAGGTTTATTGGAAACCCGAATTTTAGAGATAACTCAACAATTATCATAAACCATTGCTTCTTTTTAGTTTTTGGTTTATTCTAGTACTGAAGTCACTTTTATTATATTGTGGGAAAAAATGTGTCCAATGTATTCATCTATACATTTTTGGGTAGCAGAGCTATATTCATTACTACATTAACATTTTCGTATGCATATTTAAAAATTTCAGTTGTTCCTTCAGCCATTTGTCAGAAAATTTTTTTATTCCATACTCTTACAATGTCAAGAACAACATACTAATTATCTGTTTTTAAAGAGCACTACTTTCTAATGATGTAAAGAATAAGAAAACTAAGAAATTAATTACCCCAGTAACTTTATGCTGAAACTCAAGAGTTCCCTTGACACAAAGAAAATGAAAAGGATTGTTATGATGAAAGAAATTTTTAAAATTACATCGCCCTTGAATGTTTTTTAAATTGTATTTTAAAAAGGGAAAGGGTTTTTGATAGAAAAATATTCTACCTCTCGATTAAAAAATTGAATAAATTATAATGAACAACTTTCCCGTTAAAATTTCTCATGATTTCCATTCCGTTTATTTTAAGTTATCTAAAACTTATCTAACGTATTCATACGATTTTAAGTCCTTATGTCGGATCAAATAAATGGCCTCAAAACGAATAGGTTGATGGAGGAAGACAGTCTAATAGTGAAGGGTATGAGAGGTTGGTTTCAAAGATTCCCAAACCCGACCCATGATGAATGATGTTATGAATAAAAGAATGATGATGACGCAAATTGAATGCGGTGAAAGGGTGCCGGGAAATCTCAAAGGAGCCCCAACGGGGAGGGTTGGGGAACCCCAAATCAAAGTTGAACGCCCCAATCTGAACCCTGGGGAAAAGGCCCCAGAATCGCCCGTTGCATCCCGCCGATTTTTTGGAAGTGTCCGTTGCATCCCGCCATCGATTTGGGAATCCCCCCAGTGCATCCTCCGTTTCGGAAACGCCCATGAACCCGAAGTCCGTTTGGGAAGCCCCCGATTGCATCTTGCGATCAGTTTTCCCGATACCACTTTTCATTTAAGCCCCTTTCACTTTGGCTATCTGAGAAGACATCCCCGATTGCACCGGCCGGTGTTTCGGTGGGAAGGAGGTTGTGGTTTTTTCCCGAACGAGTAACTCAAATTGATTCTCGCCCAAAAAAACCTCGAATAGATGTGAACATGGCAGAATAATTGGAAATGCGAATTTTCCAACTAAAATATAATTATCTTGATTCTATATTTTTTAAAGGGGAAGCCCTCCCCCTTTAACCATCCTTCTTTGAGCTGTCCCCACTAGAATACAATAGGTTTCTAAATTAAAATTGACAAATAGTTTAATTCCAAAATATCCCCCTCTTACTCTTTCCTCTGACTAGTACAAACATTTTAAAATGAAAGCCCGTGTTAAAAGTAGCATGTGTTCAAATGGCAACGTTAGAAGCACTGATATTTGGGGGGACCTTCCTGTACTGAGGAGAAAAAAAGGGCAAGTGATTTGAGGAGCGGTGTCCCGCCTCCGCTCGCCGGTGGTCCGTCCCCCGGCGCAGGCGTGCGCGACTGAAGGCGTCGCGGGAGCCGGGGGGAGGTCGGCGAGGGGCGGGGGGGGGGGCGGGGGCAGGGTGCGGGGGGCGGCCCTCGTGGCCGGCAATTTGCAACCGCTTGGCGACCGGCTGCTGCCGCGGCGCGGCGACGCTTTCCCGGGCCCGCGGCCGCGGCGCGGCGGAACCCCCATTCCGCAGGCGCTTCTTTTGACGGCCCCCCGAGGGGAACCCCGCGCACTGGCTCCAAAAGGGGGAAAGGGCGCGAAACAAGTTGCTTCAATCGACGACTACATCAGAAACCTCAAACCGCCCTACAATACGATATAAACTTGGGGGGGAAAATTTTAGACGAAGTATGTCATGAATTGATCGGTTATTTAAAAAAAGATTTATTGCAATTTTTTTGTGAATCACAAAAAATAAAAATTTGCAATTTTTCATGAAATTACATGAAAGACAACATTAATGGCATTCGAAACCTTTCAATAAATCGGGTATTGAGAAAGAGAAGCGAAAAAATTAATGAATCTGGGGTACTTTATGAACTATTCCGATAGCTAGATTCTCCCTTTTTTAAGTTTGGGCCCCATGAAAATCAGGTTATTGGGGGGAAGTGAATTTTTAGTTTGATCGCCTTTCCAAACGTTCAAAGAACCTTTTGGGGAAAAAAAGTTTTTCATGTTTTCCGTCCTCGGGCTTATTGGAAATACTTTTTGGAATAGGAAGGGTCAAAGAGTAGTTTTTTATGAATAAATGTAAAAATGTCCCCAAAAAAATTGAATTTAAAGGGGGGTACCATTTTTGCCTTCCTTTTGTCGATTTGCCCGTGATCCGGGGTTACATCATTCATGGCTCAACCTGCACTGCCGAAATATCAATTTTGAGTATTGGGTTCCATTTTTTAACATGTTATAATAATAAATAATTTTTAAATATTAAGTATTATTATTATTATTAATTGGGAAACCCTTATTATTTATTGCATAATCCCCCAATTATTTGGGAGTCATATCCACAAGTGACGTTTATTTAAATTTCCCTTTGCCGACTTGTGCCCCGTGTGTTGTGGCCCACTGCGCCCGCGCCGCCGCCCTTTTCACTTCGTGGCCCCCGCCTGCACTCCCGCCCCGGGCCCTCACGATGCCGCGCGGAAAGCCGGAAAAGGCGCGGGGTATTAAAAACGGGGGAACGCTAGCTGGTCAGCTATTTTCCCCCCTTAGTGATGGCCCACGCTTTTCCAAGACCCGCCGAGATGTCTTGATCTCCCGTTTTTTACCGGCATTGCTTCACCGTGAAAGTAATGCAAAATCCGAGATAAACTTGATGAATGTTAGAAAAGGACATCTCATTACTGAGTAACAAATTATAATACAATATAAAGAAAAAAGTAAGAAATTTAAAAAATGAAATATTGGCGATGATCGTTATTTCAACATAATATATTTTTAATAGGGGGACACAGGGACCGAAACGTTTTTTTCAGTTTTTTTGAACCCCCCGAAACTCGAAGTGCGCAGAGTGCAAATTAAAACCTTCTATGCCGACTTCAAAATAATGCACATTTTTACGCGTACATGCACTGTATATTGTCAAATGAATTATTGATTCATGACATCATCAATTAATTTTTAAAATTTATTCCTATTCGAGATTCCTGACATTCAAAATTCCTTTTAAATGTAAAAAAGATAAATTGAACTTTTCCCTGTACCATTTGATGTTGGTTCTGAAACTAAGGGGTTTTCAAAAACCCGAGCCATAATACATAGATAAAATTACAGATTGCAGGATTACAAAATTGCAGGATTGTAGCGTTGTATTTTGGAACTAGTCTATTGTTTAAAGTATTAAACAAAAACACACAAATTGTTTCTGAAAATTGCATGTACAGCTCGGAACAAAAATAAAATCAAATAAAAGTACCCAAAGTTTTTATGACAATCATTTATTCAGTAATTTCAGTAGTTTCGTAACTGTTTTGTTACATCTTCGGCTCAGCACTGAATAAATGATTGTCATAAAAACTTTGGGTACTTTTATTTAAACAATTTTGGACAATCAAGAATAAATATTGATTTAATAAATAAAATACCAATATAAATACAATACATTAAATATTTTACGGGCTTCGAACGGTCTTCGAATACTGAAAAATTTTCAGTAATATAAAACACAGTACAAAAAATTCTTTTCATACCCAAAAATATTAAAAAGTTCTGATCCCATGCAACATCGGAATGGGGGAATTTTAAACGATAATGGCCTCGTCCCTTGAGCCTTACTTGTTTGTCGAACCAAAACCCCTATAGAGATCATGGGGAAACACAGTATGGGTGGAATAAAAAAAAAATTGGGATTTTGTCCAAATTTAATCGTTCATTGTTTTTTTTCTTTCCCCCGGGTTCCCCGGGGCTCCCAAAAACCAGAGACACTTCCCAAAAGTTTCCCATTTCGCGCGCGTTAAAAAAAGTAATTTGCCCAAGGGCATCGGTCGGTAGTCGGTCCGCGGGGGAAATACAAGCCCGTGCGTTTCCGCAGGCGAGTGGGCGACGCCGCCGCCGAGCTGGGCGGGGTTTAACAGCGTGCCGGGGGCGACTCGCGCACGCCATCAACTCTGACGCTGGCGGGCGCGGGGCCCGCCGGGGGGGTGGCCGGGCCGCTCCCTGGCCGCCGTCGACCCCCGCATTTCCCGCACCGAGACGCGCCCCCCAAAACCGGGGGCCTGCTCGGGGCCCCGACCGCCCGCCAGCGGAGCGCCAGATCAACTTTGAGAAGGTAGTATCGAAGCGGCGCCGCTCGCGTCATACCGCACCGCCACGCCCCTGTTTCCCCGGGGGCGAATAAACCGCCCCCTCGTGGCGGTGTTCAGTGGCATTTTGTCACCGCATTTCGCGTCTTTCTCGGTCGGGGTGACGCCGCGATCGCGACCGATCAACAATGCTTGATCATGTGGCATCTAGCGGCACGACCTACAAAGGCGGAAATGCAGGCAAAATTCCACTGTGAAGACAGGCCTCGAGAGGAATCTTTAAAAAAATCGCCTTTAGTTCCCCGGGTTCCTACATTCAGAGGACCGCAACCTGAACAACAGCTGCAATTTAGGCCTCCGGTTGATGTTTCCGGTTGCGCCAACTGCTTTTGGCATTCCCCTTAGTGTAGTGCATTTTATATCATGCGAGGTGGCGGGGTTCCCGCCCCGATAAAACGTGAGTTCCGACCCCAAGTACTACATGTCAGCTTGCGGGAGTCCCACCTCCCAAGTACCTCCGCCGGGGACACGGCCCCAGTCCGGGGCAAGCTCGACGCCGGGGATGCACTCGTCCGAACACGCTGACTGATTTACTGACATACGGGGAGTGTATAGAGATGGGCTTTCAGCTTTTCTTCAATGGCTGTTATCACAAAAACAGCTGACTCTAATAGCGTAATTAATAACAGTTGAAAAAAAACAGGTCCGTGACCAAAAAACCCAACATGACTGACTGCTAAGAGTTAAAACAGTTGTAGCGACTGCTAAGAGTTAACCACGCAAACGAATAACGTTGGTAGCACCGTAAAGCTTGTGCAGCTCCCTTTTACGGCTTTTCCCTTTGCACTCTTTCCTAACACGTTTGGACAGAGAAGCAAAAAGAGCGAGACTGATGAACGGCCAAGGATGAATAGTAATTCATATAATGTGTAGCGAATGTGTATAGAATATAGAATATTACTAAAATAAAAATGTTTGGGGGTTAGAATTACAAATATTCTTTCAAAAATGCGACTTGTGCATAGTGGAATGACGAGTGTCAAAAATAATGAGGAGAAATAGTGGCCTATGGATAAAGTGTAAATGACTATCGAATATCAAGTATTATAATGTGAGTTATTTGACCGCAACTCATTTTATTTTATTGGACTCAGGAAAATATTAGTTGATCTCAATGCAGCAATGGACAGAAATAAGTTAAATTTTGGGACGACTTCATTTAAAGGACAAACGTCTTGTTGTAGTGTATACAATAAAATATAAAAATATTGTGGCACATGGCGTGTAATAATGACGAATTATGTATCAATGAATCATAATTTGAACACTGGTAAATCATGATTGATTAGCTGCAGTGAAGCTGTTATCGTACAAAATGGTTGCCAAAAAAGCTTGTAGTAGTTCGGATTGGGCCCAGTAGGTTGCAGTTCCATGCATTTCAACCGATAACAGCGATAACGATAACCGATAACAGGATAAACTGTTTTTTCCCCGTAACAGTTACGAAACGTTAACGGTTAAGAAATAACAGTTTAGCTGTTAAGGGCACATCCCAGTAGTGTAGCGAAAATCGTACGTTTGTAAGGGGAAAGGAGGGAAGAATGAGGAAAAATATATCGGATCAGAGCAGTCAGCCGCTAGAATTCCCTTCCAGACCGCGGATGAATTGGGGCCTTGCTGTATAAGTAGAAAATCTGCCACCGTCCGAACTCGCATCATATGAGTCGCTGCTTTGGTTGTTGACTCGAACTAACTCAGCCATTTCTCTCACTTGATAGGCCGCCAGGCAGCGTACGAGGGGTGAGGAGAAGGATAATAATTTCGATATTACGAGACGTTCGAGAACATTAATATTGGTTTTGAGTTGATTGGGGTTCCAACACACACTTCAAAATTTCCCAACAACTGGGTATACAATGGCGGAATCGGCGGCGCAAAGAAATACGCTTTCCCCTGTATCTGGGGACACTCCTTGCAAAGGCGAACCCACCCCCAGCCAGCAATGTACAGATCGTTGCACGCTACCTGGTGCCTGGGGGTGTTCGCGCAGGCGCACTGGTAGATTTCATCCGCCTCCTGGCGAGGTACAGTCAACAACGATAGTCGTTGCTCTAACCGACAGTTCTCTAGCGCAGCGTAGCGTAGTTTTTACTTGTAATTAGCCAGCGAACACTATTATTATGTTGTTATTTAAAACGGGATTAAATTTATTTTGATTTTATATATATTAATCAATTCACACTCATGGAGGATTTTTTAAAAAAACAGCATTAGTTAATTTATCGCCTGCAAAACGGCCTTACGCTCTTTCGAGATTATGTGTTGACTGTAATGATAGGTAGAATGTACTGCCTTTCTATCTCGCACCGTCCTCCCCCCACACGCGAAACCTAAATTTGGGTCTGTACCAGAGGAACTCCAATTGGTTTCGAGATGTTTTGGTCTCCGGGAGGGAAGCATTACACTTCAAATCTCTGGTTCTTTTGTGATGCCAGTTATCATGTATTTATTTTGCATGTTGTTTCATCAATAGTAAATATGTTGCGCATTTGTTTTAGTGTACACACACAACATTTTGAATTTGTATTTGTTTACATGATCGTTTCGGGGAAATTGATGTTCGTTGAGATTCAGTGTATTGATATTTTATCGTCAAAGGATAACACGAAATCACAGGCCAAATTCAAACTCGTATGTAAATTGACAGTGATTGAAGAAAAAATTCTGAAGTTTAAATTACATCTTCGGTGGAAATTTGTATGAAAGAAATGAAAAGAATTGGAAAAATATTTATTAAAATATGTATAGAATGTGATAACAACTCATTACATGATATTCTTGCTAATTAATCGCAACTGGGTTATGAAATGCAAGTTAAGTAGATAAAACGATAGCTTTGAATAATTATGCATCTGTTGGTTTCGAGAACACAAATTGTATTAGACGTTTTTATATCTATGATTTTCGTATGCCATTTCTTTTTTGCGTTGTATTGAATATTGATTGAGAAGATTTTTTAAATTTACAAAGATAATACAAAGTGTGTGCTGACAGGAAGATTCAGTTTTCAAAACAATCTAGAAATTTTAAAATAACATTAAAATATTCTAGCACTTTCCCAAATACGAGGAATATTTTCTGCTCTGAATGACTGCCCATAAATCAACAATCTCCCCTCGCTTCTGAAATTTCAATTTTTTCTCCTAGCATCCCCCCAGCGAGTCGCCCGTTTATCGCGCCATACAGCGGCAACGACAAGAACATCTTCGCGTGAGGAAACATGGCGCCCGGGAGTCTCGTAAAGCAGTCACGCCTCATTCTCGAAACGGAACGTACTACGTAGCGCAAAAACAAAAAAAAAGGCAGGCGAGAATGCGCACGCCGCAATGCAACAATGCCTCGTGCTGACGTCAGCGGCGTGGGGCCGCGGCTAATGCTCGCGCTGCGCCTCCGCTGCGCCTCCGCTGCACCTCTGCTGCCCCGCTGCTGCGCCTGCGCGCCGTGGCTGCGCGACCGCCCGGCTCTCGGGCTTCGCGGAATCGCCGGGTGACACAAAAGGGGCGGGTGCGGAGAAGCCAACGTGTTTTCCGAGAAACGGCCCAGTGGCCTGCACAACTCGCAAAAGAATATATTTTAAATTCCTGGTAAATTCATTTGTTTAGTTTTTTTAACCAGGAATTTCGTCGCGTCTATTAATTAAAATATGTTTGCCGAGAGCCCGGTTTGCGGGATTAAAAATAAATCAAAGGGCAATCCCCAGGTTTGTTCGAAACCGGTTGTTCAAAAACGAGACACAGTATACCGTAATGAGCGGAGGAATAATATACGATGGTGTTAGAAACTTTACACTATTATAGGATATGGGACTACTGAGGAGCAGAAATTGAACAAATATTTGAAAAATAATTGGTAAATGTAGTGTAATTGTGAATTAAGTGTATAATTTTAATTATTAATGTTCTGTCGGGGGTTCTGAACGTAAATTGAAACCCCGCAAGGATGATTGTAAAAGTGTGGCGTTAGAAACAAGAATGCCATGCAGAACTCTGTGAACTAGAGACCGTGGGTTTGGGAGACACGGCAAACGAGAAAGAGTAGCCCCAAGAATCCATTTGACGCTCGTAGAACGCGTCTCGAACAGCCCTTCGTATTTGGCCAGTGCGTCGCGTCTGGGCTCCAGACCCGTGCGCCGGGAGCCCTCGTCCAGCTGCGTGGCGGCGTCTCGCGTGATCCGTGCGTCGTGCGTGGGCGTCGCACGTGCGTGTCCGAGCGGCGCGCGCCCGCCGGCCGCCGTTCCGACGCATGACTCGGGAAATTTTCCGAGAGACCATCGACAGGCGATGGCGGTTGTACTCGTCCGTTCCTTTTGCGTTTTCGCCGAGGGCTGGCTGGAGGCGTGGAGAACTTTTGGGGCCCCCAAGAAAATACCAGGAGCGCACTCGATGTCGCTGAGGCCAATTCACGACGTAGCTGTTACCTGGGCTGTTGTGCTTCACACTCGGCGCGCGGGGGCGGGGGGGCGGATCGCGAGCCGCTAATCGCCTTGAGGCGTAATGGAAGAAAAGTGGGCGGCCGCCCCCAGCGCCAACGCCGGCCGGGCGCTCGCGGGCGGCCCAGCTGAGAACACAGGCCGCGGCGACGGGCAGCCAGCCCAGCGCGGGGATGCACCACATCCCAGGCCACGCGAATGACAACGCCACGCAGTTGCGGGGCAGGGGAGAATAAATTGCGGCTTCAGTGGTTAACGGTCAGCGTATCGAATTGTTATACCCAAGTTCGCTTGTTTTTAACCGGACTGAAGCTGTGGATTTTAAGGGCGACGAAGTCCTTCTTATGCCCCCTTTTCGGGGGAAGTAAAGCCCTGTCCCGTGTTGTAAATTTACTGCATGCAAATATCCTCAAGCCAAAACAAGCATCTGAGCTAAATTCAAATCGCCTGTTTTGGCGCCCGAGTGGTAATTTTTTTTACAGCTAGATGGCGACAGGAGCGTAGAAAATTTGAGATCAGACGAAAGAGCGAGCCTCATGGTTAGCCTCGCTATGACTGACTGATTAAATTCTTGGGAGGAAGGAATATTTTATTCACATTCATGATATTTTAATCGGAATTAATTATAAATTATATATTATTTTATCGACGTTTCTTTTAATGAAGCTGATATATCATACATTCTTCGATAAAGAACGTATATCAATAAATTAAAAATGCTCATGTTCTAAAAGGTTAATTAATTATAATTTCATTCTCACCTATGGAAAACTATAATCTAGTTTATGCCAAATAAAGAGTAAATACGAGTGTGCTACAAGCAAATTACGATAAACATTGTTAATTAAGTGCTTAAAAGTTTACTTTCCTGAAAATAAATTATCTCTCCAAATCTTTTCCGAAACACTTTCCACGTTTTTGATATCGAAAGTGACTGCTATATCAGAGCTCCAGGCATTTATTTACAATCTAAAGTACTCATGATAAGAGGAAATATTGTTAAATGATTCACTTCTATCAGTCTATCTGCACTTTAAGCACAACATATTTTGTTTCTAACCATTTTATAAATATTTCAATTAATTCATTCGTGTTATTTTGGGAAAAGCAGTTCTTTAAAACCCTCAGTCTAAAACCTTACAAAATCTGACGAACTTTAGATTGTTTGAATAATATAAATAGATCATCTGATTCAAATATGAAAGCCCTTTATAAAGGGAGAAATATATATGTTTATTCAAATCCTCGTGGACAACAAAACAATCGAAACTCCCCTCCATTATTTTTTCGGAAGATGACATTCCTGAAATAGAGAGCAGCAATGATTTTTTTGGAGAGAGTATTTCTTAATTTTGTAGTATGTGTCCGACATGCGTTAAGTCGAGCAAAAATATTTTTAAAACCGAGGTAATATTGCCCAACGATTCATGACACTTTTTTCAATGTGACATACCAACGTGATTTTAATTTTTCTTTTTTAATTTCGCCAGAATTACGTGGTGTTTGGGATGTTTGCTTTAATCATTCATTTAATAATTGTCGCCGTAAGTGAAAAGAAATGCGTTTCTTCGACAAATTTAATCATGCATTTGAAAATACCAGCCAATCATAATGATGGTCATATTTGGCACCTATTTTATGGGAAATATTTTTATTTTCTAACAAGACTTTTGCCTAAAGATGTTGATATGTTTGGGGCAATTTAAAAAGTAGAGTTCCAATAGTATCGCACTACGCTCTCCTTTATCACTGAATCAGCGCCCGGGGCGTACGTAGCGAAAACTTATAAAGCTACCGGCCCCCTGCGATACGTCGGGTTTAAGGTCCCATACCCGCACGCGAAATTGGCTGCCCGGGCGAGTAAAGTTGTTTATCATCGGCCGCTCGTAACGCCGCGAGCGGGCGAGGGCGAATGGAGTTTGCGTTCCCGGGCAGACTCGTCCTCCGGGACCGACCGGCGTCCGCGCCACACCGCGCCACGCCGCGCCACACCGTGCCCACCGGATTTTCGAGTTGACTTGCACCTTCATCAGCGCGCGCGGCGCGCCCCGCCCGTCCCTCCCCGCCTGCGGCGATAAAACGCGCTTGAACGCAATCATAATGCCTCCCCGAGCGGCTGGCGGCGCCTCCCGTGTCGCAGCGGGCGCTCGCACCACGCGTCCCGCGCCTCGCCTCGCCTCGCCTCGCCTCGCCACGCCGCACCGCCACGCCACGCCACGCCACGCCACGCCACGCCACGCCACGCCACGCCCGCGCCGCGGCGCCGCGCCGCGCCGCCCCGCCGCCTGCGCGCGCACAATGCACGGCACAGCGCCACACTCATTATGGGGCGCGCGCGCGGGGCGGATGGCGGCGGCGGCGGAGGAGGAGGAGGAGGCGGCCGGCGACGGAGCGTGGCGTTATAGGGAGGCGCGCTGGGAAGAAAACCGAGGGGATGGGGAACGGAGGGTTGGGTGTCCGGCTGATGCGTGTTCAGCGGGGAGGGCTCTGAAGAGATGGAAGAGGGTTGGAAGCAGGGAAATGATGCGTGAGCGAAATGAAAGTGAAAAGAGTCGTGAAGAGACGTTGCTAAATGGTGTTTCTGAGGGGGGAAAGGTGGTAGCTCGAGTAGTATCGATAGGTGTTTTACTCGTCGTTAGGGAAGCTGAGGTGCGTCGAAATCAGGTGATGGAAAATTTGGGAGTTGTATGTAGGAAGGCGGATGAATTGATAGGAGAATAACGACGGCCTGTGATGCGAGTGAGGCCCGGGGTCCAGATGAAGGCAAGGGACGTGATGGGCAGCGAGGAGCGTTGAGCGCGCAGGGCCGAGGTTGAGGTTTTAAGAGATGGGCGTAGGTGCGCGGGTAAGAGCGCTGGCGGGCGGCGGCGGCGGCGGCGGGCGGCGGGCGCCGGCGGGCGGCGGCCCAGGAGGAAGGTGCATGTGGTGCAGGGGGCGGGCGGGGCGCGGGGGGGCGTGGCGGCGGCGCGAAGGCGTCGTGGCGGCGCGTCGCGCTGACGATGGCCTTCGTGGTGGCGGGCGCTCGGCCGTGGCCGGCGGTGTCCCGCGCCGCGGCAGACAAGCGCGCGCGCCCCGCTGGTGCAAGAGCGCGGGGCGACCCGCCGCTACCCGCAGCCATTTACATAGGGCACCTACGCGCCGGCCCCGCCCGCCGCCCCCCCCACGCCGCCCCGCGCCGCCCGCTCGCCCCGACGCGCTTGTTCACACACGGCGGTCGCGTCGCGCACTCGCACCGATCGCGTCCCCACACGCTGCCCTGCAAAACCCGCACCGCAAGCCACACGCTGCCTTTCCCCGCGTGCTTTTTTGACGGCCGCCCGCCGCCTGCGCGAGCGAACCGATCCCGATTGCCCAGGTTGTAACATGCGCACAATCTGCCGCCCCTCTCAACGAGGAATTGTCTCGGGCGAACCTCTAATCCCAGAATTCTACATTCATCCAAATAGACGGGGAAATTTAGTACGCCCAAGTTTAGAGCTTGTCTCGGCTAGGGCGGTGTCCCGCTGGTGGAATACTTGGTTGTAGGAAAACCCGGCTAGCCGACGGTAGGTTGGCACCGGGTCTTTCCATTCAGTGGGCCACCTCGAGGAAAAACTTGTACTACACTTACGACACCTGTCACCTTAGCAGTTGACGCGCTCGGAATCACTATCAATCATTCAGTATGTTCGAAGTTTCAGATGT
The DNA here is from genome assembly GCA_964035755.1 of Teleogryllus oceanicus. Lineage (NCBI taxonomy): Eukaryota > Metazoa > Arthropoda > Insecta > Orthoptera > Gryllidae > Teleogryllus > Teleogryllus oceanicus. The sequence continues at coordinate 34,114 of CAXIVR010000193.1, read as the reverse complement.
GCAATAGAGATTCGTAGTTAATGGAGTTAACACCGTCTGCAATTGCGGCGAACGTACGGTACTTGGACAAGATAGTAATGCAACTGCGTGAAGCACGCCAAATGTCATGCGGAAAATCCGCGTATGCTGAATAAGTAAACCAGTTTTCCCGCGGCGAAGACGCGACAAATCATCTCAGACCACTTCGGTTCCAGACGGGGTAGCCAGTTGGTTACGAGGATTCGTATGCGAGATTGCTCGGCGGTGCAGTCGGAGAGAGCAAGTCTTCATCCGCTTCTCTCGGCTCTTTCTCGCTGCGGCCCGGGAAGAGAGCTCGCGAGCGACCGGTTCCTCGCATCGGCCGACCCAACGAGGCGAGATTTCGGCGACGAAGCGGCGAGCGGCGCGAGGCCGTGGCACGAGGCAGGGTCGGGGCCCCGGCCAGCGCGGGGAGATATTGCGCTCTGAGATTCATATCGTCAGAACTCCATTACTGAACACACGGGAATATTTGGGAACTCATGGGGCGTAGGCTTACTTCTTCTAAAACCGCATATATTGTTGTAAATATAAAATAAAGATACGCTTTTTTTGAAGAAACTTGTGTATTCCAGTAAACCAAAAAATTTAAATTTATTTGAGAATTCGTTTTTCGAGAGACTTTTCTACTCGTAGTTCCAGAGGGTTTATTTTATATATTGATTTAGTGTCACTTCATTTAATATTACCATATCAGAAAATAAAAAATTTACACTACACTAATGCATTCTGACACAAAAATTTAACAGGTCATAGATTACATTTCTCCTCCTTCTCCAGTATTAAGTAGATATGTCCGATAAACTTCGTACTTCATCTATCAGCACTTTGAAAATATGTGACGACGATTAACCTTCCTTTTGTGTGTCTTTGGTGAGACCCTGGAATGAGAATTGAACAATTTTTTACTAGTTTTGCGCGCGCGCAAACACATAACCTTTGGGAGAGTGAACCCTGTGGCACTGTCTAGAATGCTTGTCGCCCCGCCGAGGCACGCGAGTCCCTTCGCACTGGTAGGGGGCGCTGCGCGAGGGTTGCGATGGGCCCCACGCAGAGCCCGCGCCGCCCAGCCCCGCCACGCCGCGCCGCCCCGCCGCCCGCTCGCGCCGGGCGCTGGGCCGGGCGGCGCTCGGATTGCCCCGGAGAAGGGTGTAAGAATCCCCGCGAGCGGCAGCGGCTGCGGCAGCGGCAGCGCCAGCACGGCCCAGATGAAGTCTCTGGCCTCTTTTATCTCCTCTGCTCGGCGCTGGCCGCTCCCCCCCGAGCCTCCGAGCCAGCTCTCGCCCGGGAACAGGGTTTATTGTTTGTTTATGACCGTCCAACGTAAAGTTGTCGATATTTTATGTCTTCAGGTACTTTCCATTTAACTTGTGGTACTAATTTTTTTCTATTCTAGTTTTATTTTTTTTCTCGTGCGCTCAGCGAACAAACAAACAAACAAATGAGCAAATAAAACGCAGCGGACTCTCAACGATGTTGTCCATTCCGGCAAAATGAGGGAAAGATAAATCACGCGAGAAGGCGGAGGCTATACAAACGTCGGGGCGGGGATGGTACGTCCGAGGCGAGAGAGGCGGGGCGGGGAAGGGCGGGCGGAGGCGGGATCGGCGACCGGCAATCTGGTCGACAGCTTCTCCCGGGCCGGCGCGGGCCGCCTCCCCCGCCGTCGCCGCCTCCCGCCTCCGCCTCGCCTCCGCCTCCGCTCCGCCTCCGCCGCAACCATCGCCGGGGGTATTCCCCCTCACATGATAATTGAAAGATAAGGGAAAAAAAAAGACCTAGGGGGGGCGTACTTAAATTAATTGCACGCGGGTTTTCAGGGGAGTGCTAATAGACAAGGCATTAATAAAATTTGTAACGAAAGCTTAGAAACATACAAAGGTTTCAGTTTATTTCCGAAGATTATCGCGGTTGCCAGTTCGTAGCACCTTTCAAAACCCGGGAGACCAGCCACAGAATCCTTGCTCGTTTCTAGCAGATGTGTTGAACGTTTAATTCAACTTCGCGATGCTGTCGAGAACGACTCGCAGGAGATACGGAAACACGAGTAGATTGGGAAAACCAGCCACCCTGAGATTGAATTAATATAGCTTGCTACCGTATCGAGTAGGTGACCCCAGGATCGGAGATTTACGTAACACCACGATCGTTCTTGATTTGTGCAGTCGATAGACGGGAGTTGTCCGTTGACTACATCAGCACAGATTTTCTTATATTTTCAATTTCGAAATTTTCATAGTCATTTCATAAATTGAATCCTTGAGACTTCCAAAACTCTTTCAATATTCGTTTCTCATTATGAATTTCTTCATCATCCACGAAAACGGTAATAACAGCGAGATTGATATTAATTATTATTTGCAATAACTTTGGTGAAGAACGCTGGTGGTTGTGGGAAGGAAAGCTGTCTCAGCACAGTGTTTGGGAGCTATTGAATTACTGACCAGAGCAGACATAAATTGTTAGCACGAGAAAAGCGCGGGTTGGGAATGGACACTTGCGTTGAACTTGCCCATATATCATCGCAGCCGTGCCGTACTACTACCTGTTAGGGGCGACCTTCTCTCTCCGCCCGCCGCCGCCTCCGCCTTCGCCCCCGCCCCAAATTTCTTAACTGAAAGAACCTTCCATTCTCCTCTCACCCTCGCATAAGCACTTCCACTTAAGAATTGTGATATCAACGTTTCTCTTTATTTTCTCCGCCCTCCTCGTCTCGTCCCTGGTTTATTTTTGGGCAAATTGTGGGGGCTCGCTAATCGTTCTTAGACATGCGAACTACGAGAAGAAGAGTAAATATTTCACTCATAGTATGCGAGGAGTAATGAGTTTTCTGTCTCAGCATGAGTCCAGGCGATAATTCTTCTATTAATATTCAACCCTTTCTCCTGTCCATTATTTAGGCCGTAATGTTACACTGGTTTTGGAAGGGTATTGTCGTTCTGAGAATCCTGACTCGGCAGTCGGAGAACGCGCTCAGGTCTTAATGCAAAGTTATAAATCTTTGTTACTCGAGGCGAGTGGCCGCGGGGGGGAAAGGGTTTCGGCAGCCGGGCGAGGGCTGGGTAGGTAGCTGATAGATTAGAATCGTTTATTTCCGCTGAGTAAGTGATTTAGGTGGCAGCCAACGGCAGAAAGCCGAGGGAAGGGACGGAAAAGTTGCGGCTTCCGACATATGTCTCCGTGCACCGTTGGGCCGCGCGCGAGATAACTTCCAGAAGCGCTCGCCCGCGTCGCCACGGCGCCCGCCGCGCCCACCGCGCCCCGTGCCCGGGCCCGGCCCCCTCGCCGGCCCTCGCCCCCGTGTAACCGCCCCGCGCCACACGCCGCGGCCCTCCGGTTCGATTCTCCGAGTATCTCCAGCCATCTCGCACGTGTCGACTGGCGGCTTCATCAGTCATCGGTTCATAAACACCAGTGGCCGCTGGAGCTCGCGCGCTATTGCCCTCTTTCTTTTATTTTCGTTCACTTCGGTACGCGAACGTTTTGACGGAGCGATCGTCGATTATTTATACCACATTTTCTAATAAAACTCTCCTCCAGGGAAATAAGAGAGGGAGATAGCTGTGGACTTGTACAAATACGCCATTTACATTCCTCTACCCCACTCATTGTGTCGTGGAAAAACCCTAAAACGGCTTATTTTTGTGCCGCATGACCATACACGGCGATCGCGCGGGGAACAATGTTAATGGTACAGAGGTGGGGTCTGGAGCCACATCGTTTGGGACTGCCTCGGGGGCAAGCCGGTCCCTCCGCCGCCGCTGCCGCGCCGGCACGCCGCGACGCCTCCCCCCCCCCTCGCCCATTCCCGAGCCCCTAACCGCCGCATGTTGCCCGCGCGCGTTCGCGCTCGCTCGTATGCCAACGAGAACTCGCCTGAGATACGGTATAGCTATCAAATATGCGGGTACCGTATTAGGGGACCGCTATACAATACACTTTTTACGCAGAGCCCGAGATATGCCTACGCCGCGCCGCCCCGTGTGCAGGGCCGCATACGGCGTGTCTCCGTCCGTTCGCCCACCCCTCCTCCGCTGCGCCCCGCACGGCCCGCCCCCGCTCACCCCGCTCCGCCCGCCACGGCAGTCATTAACAGGCCGCGTTCGCCCGATTCGCCAGAAGAACACGAGCAGAGCGGTCCACTCAGCTGCGCTGGCCTTCGGCCTAACGATGCCCACGGCGCCGCCTGCTCGTCACTAGAAGCCTGCAACGAAAGAAGAAATTGATAAAAAAATATTTACCGTAGGTTTCGAGCTGAGTTCACTCCAGTCCACATGGAAATGGGGAAAACAGGATAGATGAATTGACCAATCTTTTATTGAAATTCAAAAATGATTTTAAAAATGGTAAAAAGAAATTAATATTAAGAAAAAATAACAGACATTGTTCTTATTATATACTTAAACCATTAATATTTTGTTCCAGTACTTTCGAAGGTTACTTTTGGGACAACACAAAATGATGAACTGTTGCAAATTAGCAGGAAAAAATATTTTAGGAGGTGCTCTTTAGTGTTTTTCATATCTTTTTTAGCATGAAAGAATTATTCATTGCAGTTTAATTATACTGCATTGTTTTTGGGTTAGAACCTTTTAAACCTTCTGCTTTCGTTTGCGTTGTCTAAAGCATTAAAAGCTTCATTTCCCGATGTATGGCTCAACACGACTGATTTATCACGTTAATAGTAGGATAGAAGTGGTGCAGCAAGATGCGCACTTTCACCAGTTTCACAAGACACGTTACGCTCATCTCGAAAATTCTCCGTGTTGTAATTTCTTCGTATTATCCGATCGCTTGTTCACTCAGATAAATTCCGGTCTATACGTTAGTGGAGTTTAAATGATTCTAGCTGTGTATTCAGAAACAAAATAACACCTTGCCTACTTATTTCATGAGTCAGACAGAATTTACTGTAAAAAAAAAAAATATGTACACGTATATGAATTTTCTTTTTGAAGATGTGTAAGAAAACAGAAAATCTGAAAAACAAAACTTCTGATAATGTTTAAAATTTGTCGATAATTGCTTTTTCCAATTTTCGAACACAAATCGTGGCCCATCAGACCAAAGTGCATTCGTAGTAGCTGAATGAATCACCGCACAATGCTAGATCTGTAAAGCACGTTGCAGTAAACAATATTTTTGGAAGAGCCGGTGCGACATGAATAGTAATATCGCGCAGTCGTGACGGATCCGAGGGGTAAGGGGCCTAGATTTATAATGAAGAGATTCTGAATTCTGCATCACTGTCAGAGGGGCGTGTCTTCCGCGGATGCAGAAAGCGCGATAAGTCAGTGATATAGAAACGCAGTATTACATTGCTTTGTTTAACAGAAAAGCGATAACACTCACTAACGTAACCTTCACCAAATATTCATTTTTGAACATAGGTACAAACCTAGTTTTTAAGGGTTTGGTGTTTCTTTCCCAATTATCATTAATACACTCAAATTACAAGGAACGAGATGTGAAAATATTATTAAAAATTTTCCCTTTAAATTATTTCCATGTTTATAAAATATTTTAAAAATTGAACATTGAATCATAAATAGTTGATGTATTCAAATGAAAGTACAGAGTGTTCCTATTTGCATTTTTGTGTTTTTTGTGAAGAGGAGAAAACAGATCAGCCTGTGTTATTGGAAGCGTTGAACTGTGAACCGTTCGAGGCAATTGCAGCTGACGTTGGCGTGCTCGTCCACGTGCTGGAATCCCCCGTTCGTCGTCCCTGTCCTCCCATGACCCCCACCCCCACCCGCCCTCGCCCTGCCCCCGCCCCGCCCCGCCTTCGCCCAAGAGCTGCAGCGTCGCGCCCGCGTGGGGAGCGGAGGCAGGCCCTCTTACGTACGATTACCTTCGCCCCGCGCACAGAACATTTGTCCACTATGTAAATATACGTTTTCACCCTTTTCAACCGTTCTCGTTTCTTCCGCCGCCTCGTCTCGCTGAAGATATGAAAATTAACGGCTAAAATAAATCTGCTCACGAAAAACTCATTAGCTCGAGCTACATGAACAACACGAAAGTGCAGAGAGTAGATTTTTCATCACTTGCATCGCGTATCACAACGCACGCTAATCTCCTTTCAATTCATCAGTTGATGCTGCCAGGAATATATTATTTCTGCGGCGTAAATTATTGCGAGAAGGCGGATTTGCTGTAGAAGGTAGCTGACGGAGTGATAAGACTAGATGGATTGAGGTATGACCGAACGCCAAGAAGGTAGCATAATCGTTTTATGTAATTATCAGTTATCTAACACTATAGTACTACATGTCAAATTGTGAGAAAAAGATAAAAAAATACGGAATGAAGCAAATGGATCGAAAAAAACACACTTATTCTTTAAAATAATAATTTATCTTTACGTATGCTGACCAATTGTTAAAAGATTGTTTTATGAAGTATGGGAGAGGAAGTTTTGTCGCATTATAAAGTGCAACTCAAAAATATGTATTACATGACATCGCTTCTTCATTTCCTTTAGCAAAACTACTACAAAATACTCATAATACTATAAGAAAATAGAGCTGAAATATACATGAAACGTGAAAAATTTGTATTGTCCTACCTACTGAAACGTGAAAATTAGTATTGTCGTTCTCAGTTCTCATGCATGAGAAAATAAGGGAAACAGTTGAATTGCTAATGAATCGCAGCTCCAGCGATCTTATCGACCAAATTCTCTAACGAGAACTGAAAGTAAAGCATGCAATGTACTGGGCTACTGGCGATTGCACACATACATTATCACGCCATATTCGAATGCGGTTGAATATCTGGTTTCCGGTATGAAGATGTCCGAGTCACTGCAACGTTCCGATTTATAAACGTGAAGTTTATTTGATATGTGGAAAAGGAAATCACTTCAGACTCTATGAAAATTACTTCGTTCTATGAAAGAATATTTGAAGAAACATTTTCGAAAGGCATTTCATTCACATGTTCAGGAATACATTTCATGCACCTATCTCTAACAGACATATGAGATTAATTACATGCAAATAGGAATTAAATATAACTTAGAGACGAAAATACAAATTCATATTTCTTCGCTGTCTCAGGTAATGAACCTATACCCATCGGATAAGGAAATATAGCAATAGTTTATCTGAGAATTTAAAATACTCTAGATTTTATTGTAATCTTAAATTTATTTTCCGCTTGCGTCAAGCTACTGAGAATTAGCACACTATACCACAGAGCAGAAAAACTTTAAAAATATATTTTTTCTATGAAAAAATGCATGAAACTTAAAGTTTGAAAATCTGCATGGAGAATTAGTAGATGTAAGAGTCGTATGAAATTAACGTTTGGGCGTGTTAATGTACTAGATTCAACTAGATATTTTCGCGTTTTCTCGAACAAAATTTGAACGTGAATTCTCTCTGTTCATGTCCTGAAGTCTAGAAAACTATTTCGTCTCCATGGTGGTGGGCGTGTTTGATGAAAAGAAAAGGAGTGGGCGGAGTGATAGAGCTCCAGGCGCTGGGTAGGCGTCGAATTAATCGCATAAAAGGCGGTCGGGGGCGGGCGGGGGGGCGGGGCGGCGGAGGGCGAGCGAAGGGCGGGGCCGAAGGCGGGCCGAGAGCGACGGCGTGGTCGCGAAGGGCTGGTGTCAGCAGTTCATTCCTCTCGTAGTGCGCGGAATGAGCAGTTTGAATTGTGTGTAAATATTATACTCAGGAGCAAGGAGCTGTCGAGGAAAAAAGGGCGAGGCAGGGCGGATGTGTGGGAGGACAAGGGGAGGGCGGCGACACAGAGGGCGCGCGTGGGCGGCGGAGCGTCTAAGAGTGACCACATGAATATACGCAGCGATTCGTGGAACACCCGAGGGGTTTGCGATGGATGAAGCGGGACACGGTAGGCTTCCGGAGGTTTCTTCGCATCTCCGCCATTGCGCCATCATTATCATTATCATTCATTTATCTATTCATTCATCATTCCCGGTATACGTTTTACAACGGGAACAGCACGAGGCACGAATAAATAAAGATGTAAGGTGAGACTTCCTAAGTAGTAATAACTTATGACAACCTCGGGCAACTAGATGATGAACACTGAGAATGATACGAAGGGCGATTAACAAGTGAAATGTAGTAGACGAGAGAAAAATGTGTCATAGAAGCCTGTTGGAAGGGGTGTGCTGCGCCGTGCACCCGCTATGGGTGACCAGAAAGCTTGCAATGGAGAGGAGATGTGGAATGGTCGGGGAAAGGGTCGCGGTGGAACGAGAGGCAAAGGTTGGGGATAACGCATTCAAGATCGAAGCCGTGTACGTTGGACACGGGTGGGGCTCGAAGCAGGTCAGAGCGGTGAGGGCGGGCGGGGGGGGCCGGGCGAGAAGGGCGAGGAGGCTTGCCGCAAAGAGAGGCCTCCTGCTTTGGTCATTATCCACTTGCGGCGACCCAGCGGCGGCGAGGGCGGGGGGGGAACTGGCGCGACCGCCTTGCCCCGGCTGAGAAGCGACACTCGTACGTTAGCAGCCGCCCCAATCCAGTTTCTTTTGCCGTCCACGCGGGCACCGGACCATCTCCCGTCGCCACTAATGAAAAGCAGTCTGTCACTGACAGGAGCCCGCCGCACGTTAAACGCGATGCGAGTGAATTATCCGTCGCCGCCACTGGTGACAAAGATTTGCTTGTAAATGACCAATTTATGCATCCCTATAAAAATGTGTTTAATCAAAGCCAAAACCCACTCCCCTTTCCCAATTTTTCTGCCAGGGAAAAATTCTCTCAGGTTTTGAAAATTCATGAACGAAGGTATTTCTGAAACGGGAGGAAACATGTTTCTGAAGTCCTAGATGGGCTGCGGCGAGCGGGGGCGGTGTGGGAGTGAACGCGTGGGCGGGCTCACAACGCCACGAACCCTACGCCCCCCCCTCTGCCGGCCGCTGACGCAGTCGCAGACGCCCCCCACGTGGCGCGGCTGGCCCAACTCCCTTCCACCGCGGACGTCTACGCACACCCATGGCTTCGAAATTAATTTGAAGTCGCCCCGCGCCACTTGGCTCCACCGAATGAATTCCACGGCGCTGCCCTCAACTTTAATCCCCCCAAGGTCCGCATTTTGCTAAGGTATGCATTGTTTTAAAAAAACTCGCGTAAATATTTCGAATACACTTTGACTTGTATTAGGAAAGGGCGAGTCGTAGGAATCGTGTTGAGAATTTTTTTGAGAATTATATGAAGTCGTCAATTTATCGACATGAAATCGAATAATCTTTATTCTCCATCGATGCTCTCGGCAACCGGTCGACTTATTATGTGTGGCGCGGAGGCGGGGGCTGGAGGTGAGCGATGCGGTGCGGAGGGGGCGGGGGTTGGGGCGGCGTCCGGCGAGGGCTACGTCGTTGAAAAGCGGCGGCACCGCGGCTCGGGGCGGAGCGGGGCGGGGCGGGGCGGGGCGCGACGGGGACAGGGGCCTTCGTTTTTCATATCCCCAAAGCTATCACATAATGAACCCCACAAGGCCTGAGGTGACGAGTAAATGGGATGGCGCATTGTCAAGCGAGGGCGGGCCGGGCCCCGGGGGGGCGGAGGGCGGCGGCGGGGCGAGGAACGGAGCGGGGCGGAGCGGAGCGGAGGGACGCCGAGGCGCGGGAAGCGACATCATCGTGATCTCTACATCACGCAGCCCCGCGGAAACTTTTAATGCATTCGACGAGCGCCTTTATAGCACCGACGTATCAACTCAATATATGCATCTCTTCTAATATCAGCGCCTTATCGAAGCCGCGTTTCGCGCTTATTTTTCCCCCTCTCCGATTCCACGCCGTCTGGCCGCGCGGCCATTCCGCCGGGCGGCGCTGGCGGGGCAGCGGCCGGCCGGGCTTGGGCTACTGCCGGTCTTAGTGCGGGGCTCCTGACGCAAACACGTCGACTCCTCTCTCGCGCAGGAATTAATTTATCGTTGTAGAAGAGCCGGCAGATAGCGGCGCGGATAATGCCGATTGCCGGTGGCACCGGGCGCGGGCAGCGGGGCGGGCGGGGCAGGGGGCGGCGCCCCGCGGCCGCTCCAATGCAAGAAACCCGCTCATTTAAATATCCTCCCGATGACCCCCCGCAGACGCGCCGCCGCCGCCGATGCCCGTCGCGAAAAGCGCACCGCGCGCCGATAATTTTGATGGAAGACGCCATTATTTTCCCGGGAAACACAGGCACGAGGCTCGTGGACACGGCCCCTGTCGCCTGATGCGCGCGATAGCGCGAGATTTGGCCAGCAGACGAGCTGGCGGGCGGGGCGGGGCCGCGACGGCGGGGCGGGATGCGGAGGGTCCCGCGGCGCGGGTGGCAGGGGCAGTGGCAGGGCGGGGCGGGGCGGGGGCGGGAGCGGCTGACGGCCGTGGCCAGAGAATGGAGGCGGATGAGTGCTGGCAGAGAGCGACCGCAGCCCACGGGTGGTATTAAGAGATGGTGGAGGGCGGGCTGCGGTGGGCGATGGCGGCAATTGTGGTGATGTGGGGATGGTAGAGCAGGGGGCGGTGGTTAATTGCACGCTGGTCAGTGGAAGTACGCACGCACAGAGACAGAGGGGATGGGAGATGGTTTGAGGCAGGAGACAGGGGGAAAGGGATAATCTAGACATTGAAAACGACGTCTTCATGGTAGTAAAATAAAATAAAATTCAATTTAAAAAAATGTTTTTAATTCATTCCGCTACTTATTTTACATTGACATTGAAAAGTCATATTATTCAATGTGATTAATTACAAATTGATTGCTATGTTATTACAAAAAAATATATCAGATATACAGTAAGGGATATGTAGGAATGATTCGTAATATTACGAGCTGGATGATTTTGCGAGGAACGTGAAACGGTGGCCTTGTCGGAGGCCCTGTCGAGGGGGAGGAACGGGAACAGAGAGCAGGCACGCTGGAAGGCGTGGGAATGACTGGCGAGAGCTGGAGGAGCAGCCGGATGGAGCGGGGACGGTGGCGTCGAACGGCAGCGAGCGGCCTGCCCTGGGCCTCCTCCTGCACCCTCCCCCCTCCCACCTCCCCTTTTTTCCCCGCCCGGCCGCCCGTACCCCACGCCGAACGACCGCGCGTATCTCCGCGCCGCCATCGCATAACCAATCGAACATCTCGCACGGAACGGGGTGCGAGTTCCATTTTTACTAATATGGACCGCGAAGCACTCTTCCAGATCGGCGCCGTTCTCACGTCGCGGCGCGGGGGCGGCGGCGGCGGAGGCGGCGCCCTCTGGCCTGATACGGTCTCGGTCACGCGCGCTCCACAGCAATGCGTTCTATAAAATGCTACATATGCTTTCGTTTTCGGGCCTCTTTTAGAGCGGATTCACGAAATTTTGTAGGTACCCCGCCTTCCATGGAGTAGCGAAGGACAGAAATTGAAGCACGATATGCATCGACAAGCCGCGTTGAATTGGAGAGTAAGGTAATAGATGCGTTTGATGGAAGTTTTATCTCCGATGAGCGGTCTCCCGATTTGAATTGAAAGCACTTAGTTTGCATTTAGAATAACGCACTCCTTGTAATGCATACAGTTAAGTTTACATGTAATGAATTTTTTTAAAGTCTGTTGATCGCTATCCTTTTTTCGGAAAAATACAAATCACGTTAAATTATTATATTCGAAATATTCTTCGTTGAAATCCGCAAACATAATTTTGGACAAGTATGTACGGAAATGATTATAGAGAGAATTGCATCCACTTGTAAGTGCACTAGTTTTGAGAGGTGCGCGAAAAAATGCACTTTCTAGGGAAAATATTGAATGGTTGTTGAAGTGGGAAAATGATGATTACACTACGATTTTTTTTTTTGGTAGTAAATTGTTATTGTAAGTTGGGCATTTGAGGAGTTTCGATTCCGTGTTCCCGCACGAAAGCGTAATGGAAGCGATCGCCAGCACACGTGCAGCGACGTTGCGGCGCGGACGGAGCGCCGTCCTCTCCGCTTCCTCTGGCGGCGAGGGGGGCCGTGCGGCCGATGCCCGCAGGAGCGACGATTGGCCTGCCCCATGCAGAGTCAACCTCGCTCACGCCCCAACATAAAGCAGGCATCAAACGCGCCGCTGCGTGGGCGCGGCGTCCCGGGGAACCCAAACGCGCTCGTGCGGTGGCACCGCGGCCCCGCCGAGCCGGCTCAGGCGCTGCGCTGTCTCGCTCCAGCCGGCCCCGCGCCGCCCGCCCCGCGCGGTCATGCATTATCAGCGGCGCAAAGCCTTTCGACAGGCGACAAGGAAACGCGTAGGCCGACATGTTTCGCTATCCCCTATACCATTGCGCAATAAAGTTTTTCCCCGTGCAATGTCGAGCCGGCGCCTCGTCGCCGCGCACCGGTGGCCGCCGGCCGCCGACGAACGCATGCGTGCGCGCGCAGACGCCGCACGCCCACGGCCCGGAGCGTGAAGCTTCCTCCCAGACATGCGGTTACTTAAACCCACTCTTGTAGCCTCCATGCCATTATGTAATTGGCTTTGCAAACACTTTCTTCATCGAATAGATTCAACGTCGACGGCGACATCAGTGCCAGATATTAAAAAATATTGTAAAATACCACTTACGATTTTTGAAAAGGTGGGCATGTAGATACGGAAACAGCTAGGTGGCTCAGGCATCAACTACTCTCACTGGATTGCCTCTGACCGGGAGGTCTTAGGGATCGAGTCTCGACGGCGAGAGGGTTTTGACTCTAGATAGCGAGGCCACTGTCTGAGAAGAATTCTAGCAGACGGCTGCTCTGATTGGTAAGTTCCCTGGTTTCTACGATGAACACTTCGCGAATGTTGGAGTAGTAACCTAACAAACCAGAGGAGAGGGGGAACCAAAGAACCGCGTGCGATTTTTCCTTCCCTCTTCATAGACCTATCCTTACCTACACTCGCTACACTTACACGATACACTAGCATACGTCCCGGGGAGCTTGAACATGTCCTCGCTAGTGGAAGGTACTTGTTTGGGGGAAAACTCCGCGACATTACGTCGGTGCCGGATTCACCATCAAATGTGGAAGATCATCGCGATGAAATTTTCACTACACTTACAGGACTAATGAACATAGTAGTAGACGCGCCCGGACACACAAAATAATCTATCAATCGTAGAAACGGGGAGTTTTAAAACAAGAGGGCACTGCCCACTTGGGACGTGGATTTCACTGGTGGGAACTGAACGACGCTGGGGCGCCGTCTTCCCCAAACTCCCGAGTCGCCCCTCCCCTCGCTCGACGCTTTCACCGATGGCCTTCTGTATTATGATTTAAGGACGCACGATCACAAATTGATGCATAACTTAGACATTTTCCCTTGCTCCCGACGAGTTTGCCGATGGAAACAGCAACGCCAGGCTTTATCCCACCGCTTCTTTCTCGAAGCCTGGCACTGACCCGACGCAATATCAGGGCCCGAACAACATTACATTTCATTATGTAGTAAAAGTGAATGCCGGTTTATTTGTCCGGCTGGGGGTACACAGGGGGGCACCGGGATCGTGACCCGGGCTGAGGGCAGGCGGAGGAGCGGGAGCGGGGCGGGCGGGGCGGGGGGGAGTGGCGGAGCGCCCTCACGCGCTGTAACGCGCTCGTGACGAGGATGCTAATGGCATACCTCTGCCCCCCCCACCCCGCCCCCGCCCCGCCCCGCCCGCGCGGAGCGCCCTCCGTCGCGCTCTTGGTAAATTCATCTTGTCGACTGGTTTGATTATATCGTGGGCTTTCTATTTTAAACTTTGTTAAATTAGAGGTCACGTTCACTCGCCATCCACCAAAATTCCAACTCGATGTTTACTTCCACAAGTTCCAATTGCTGCACGTTTTTAATAGCCATACTTTTTCCTCTCCGACGAAAAGGGATTACGTTTCTGCATACGTTGTTTGTTAATTTCTATTAGATTTATCTTGTGAGGGGCGTTCGCTAGGAATGACGTCGATGCGGGCGTTTTCCCCAAAAACGATTTGGCCCAGGAAAGTGAGGGTCAGGAGTTAAGTCGACGCAATCCATGTTCCGTTTATAGGTTCTTGTGCTCTAAAGCAGAAAACGGAATCGTTTAATGACATTATGTTTCATCTGTTAAATGACGAAACGTGAAATAACCAATTAGCGACGAATAAAATATACATTTCACAATGAAATCATAATATAGATCAAGTAACGGATAAAATGTTATTTGTGACTTTTACGACTACATGAAAATTTATATAAACCAGAATCGAGTTTCAATTTCATGTGCTGCAGATGGTCAATGATAATGTCTGAAATAAACACATGAAAGTGGAGTAGTAGGTATTTCATATTACTTACCGGCAATTTTAGAAAGACGATCGAGAAAAGATGGGAGGTTCGTGGATTCTGAGCGTCGTTCGGAGATGTATTCTCACAAATAAACCTAGTACAAAGCTGCATGTTTCATCCTGAAAAACTCTCCCAGCAACGGCCAAGGGTTTGGGGCAGTTGAGGGCAGCCCTTTGTTGTAACTTCGCCAAAAGTTGCTCGCGTGGCTCCACCCGCGCCACGCCAACCACGCCACGCCGCTCCGCGCCGCGCCGCCGCTGCGGCGCCGCGCCAGCCCGCACCTATCAGGTATTAATTGCGTTATCAGTGGCTGCGGCGCGGTGAGCGCGCGGCAGATGGCGGCGCATTAGTGGCCGCGTGCCAGGCGATACGTTCCTCCCGCGCCCCCGCCCCCTCCGCCACCCCGACGGCGACGCCACGCGCTCGACGCGTTCGCTTATCGATTGTTTCCAAACACTTCGGTGTCAGGCGTAATGGATGTCGATTTGTTTTGTTCTGGGAGCAACAGATTTGACTGTTGGCCCTTCAGGCCGCCGCGTGCACACCGCCCGCCCTCCCGCCCCTTCCGCCCGTCCCGCCCGCGCCCCCGCCCCCGCCCGCCCCATCCGCCTTTTCCCTTTTAGGTGCCCTCCGCCGCTGCAGCGCGTTGTTCCGTCACTGCGGTGACGCGCGGCATTAGTCGACGTGCGATATCGCCCGAGTCGACATCTCGACGTGAGCGTGCGCCCGCCCGCGCGCCTCCACCCCCAACCGCCCGCGCGCCGCGCTCGCCGCGAGCGCGCGTCGCCCAGGGCGCCCACGCGCCGCTTGCATCGGCGTTTCTCAGACACTGCAGAGCCTCACATCGCACATGGCGCGCTTGATGCTCGTATTTGGGGAGGAAACGGCTTCGTAATCAACGTGTGACAGCTACTTTTTTTCCCAGCGTACTCTTTGTAACGAACAACACGAATCACTATGATTTCAGTAATGAGTATATGATATAGGTTTTTAGTTGAAACGTTATTTTCTGGTTTAAAAACAACTTGTTTACTTTTTATTCCTTTCACCTAATGAATAATATTATTCTACATTCCTACTGTCGATTTCATTTTAACCGGGAGTCCTTCCTTGCATTGGTATTCATTTCGCATGTTTTATACTTCTGGAATCATTAGTATCTAGAATTTTGTAAGGCTGAATAAATAAATACTACAGGAGTTAAAAAGCCAATCTATAACCCAATTATATATTCTAAATTTGTATGACGTACATTGTCTCGAATGAAATAGGAATGAAGATCCTCAATGTAGACATCCACATTATTTATAACGAGATAAAATCAGAAGAGCATCATTTATTCCAGACCATAGCATCCTTTTAACCTACTGTGCACTTTATTTAACATGACGTTTGGTTGTTTGGGGTCAGATGTGGGGCTGTGATGAAGTTTCCAACTCGGCCAATGCTAACTTGGGGGGGGTCCCCCTATTGCAACACACTCAGAACTTTTATCCTTGCCCCTTTTGTGTTTTTTCGTAATTCTTTTCCGGATGGTCGTCGCCATCCGACAATTATTTCATTTATAACCAGGGCTTGATTTCTGGCGGAACGCGAGGGAACGGCGTTCCGGGATCTCAAAAATAAATCATTCAATAATCATATTATAAATATATAACTATTTCTATTAAGTAATAGAAGAATTTAGGGCGCGTTCCGGAACTAAAAATTTTATAAATCAGGCAAGTTTATAACTCTCGCTCCTCGTGGTTTTCTCCGCTCCCCGACGGATTTCATCCGTCGTCATTCCCTCATTGTCCTCGCTGACTTCACTATTTTGCCCTGTACTATTGCGAGACCTGCACGCCTTTCGTCACCCTCTCGAAGGCCGCGGCTTTTCGACGCCTTCGGGGGAGCCACAACGCCCTCATTTCATTTTGCCCTGCGCCGAGACGACAGCGCCATCGGCGCCGGATGCCGGCCGGGGCGCGGGCGGGGCCGAGCGTTTGAGGGGCCCGCCCTCGCCGTCCTCGCCGTCCCGCCGCCCTCAGCGGCAGCCACCGTCGACCGCTGCCGCCGCCGCTCCCGCGCGCGGGCAACGCCGTGGCGTCGGGGGCGGCGCCGGCTGCCGCACGCGACTGTACTCACGTCTGTAAATAAATGGTGAGGCGGGTTTTGTGCTGGGCTCGGCCCCATAAATCAACTTTCCTGTATTACCACCGATACATTATATTGTGTTACAATATTACAATATGCGCTGTCAGTCTATTTGCATAACTCAGCCGTGCTCGTTCTGACTTAATGTAATTTATATTTTACCCGCTCGCGTTTCGTATTAGTATTTAAATGTGTTCAGGGCTAAGTTTGACTACGTGCTTGTCGTACTAAGTAGATACGAGAGATACCCTAGGCGTCTGACTATCCACGCCTGCCGGGAGCACGCAGCATCCGCGAGGAGCCGCTGGTCGGCAGGTGCCCCACCCCTCCCTGCCCCTCCCCCTCCACCGCCCGCTCTTCCCTGGCGCCGTTGCCTGGGAGAGCCACTGCTTGTCGTCGCCTGGACCGCCTTCGGCGTGCGGGGCCCGCCTCCCGCTCCAAGGGAAAGCCCCCGTCGCTAAGGGGTTTCGTCGCAAATGCTCACCGAATACGGATGAATCTTCACACACAGTCGAGTAAAAACCTGTGAAATAGAACTTGAAAAAATAATATATTTTTTAGAATGTGCAATTTATGATTCCTAAAAACACGTCTGGGCAATTCATCCGAACGATGTATACTATTGCCTGTTGTAAAGATTGATTAATGCTGTCATCGGCTTTTGAATATAAAAACAACCCAACTTGATAGTCACAGATTTCTTCTGGGCTGAAGGGTCGTGGTCCATTGGAAAACATATTTCCAGGCGTGTTTTCCAATGGACCACGGCCCTTCAGCCCAGAAGAAATCTGTGACTACAACTCCGGCCGTGAAAGCTCACATTGTTTTATTAACCCAACTTGATGTCCACTAATGAATATGATATTATCTTAAGAAAGTAAGAACAGCTAAAGGAATTGAAGAAAAAATAAGGATAATCATTATTTAGTTTAGTTTCTTCAGAACTTTCATGAAATTTGCAAAATACGTTCATATAGGCTGAAAAGTTAAAATTTTTCTTCCTTTTTTTTTGTTTGTTAGAGGGTTGGACTAGAAATAATCTAAGAAAAGAATCATTAGCGACGAAGAAGAATATTCCTCCATTAAGTAGTAATAAAAGTTGGAGACTGAAATAATCATAAACTGTTCACGGAAATACATGTAAACAATGAAGAAAAAACACTGTCACATTGCCGAGCAACATAAAACCCAGTCAAGCGATCATCTCACAACACCAGCGGTATTCTTATTTTTTTTGCTGGAGAAAACAAGACACTTCTTTTTTATTGTAACCATAATGAGTCATATTTTTAAATTTGAACTTAGTTAAAAAGGAGTACAAAAATATAATATTCATTTTATAATGGAATAGCTCATTAGGAACCAGTTTTGAATCATCATAAATTTAATATCCCTTTTTTTAAAACCCGATAATCTTCAGAATATACAAATTTCCCAGGAAGTCTAATGTATCTGTTTCATTTACAATTTGTATTATACATTATCTTACCTGAAACCATCCGACATAAGGTTTTTTATAACTTGGCTTTTTTATTATTCAACATGGTTATCCTTTTCGGTATCGATGAAGCTCAGGGATTCGGGATATTTCTGAACGGCGGTGTTGGGTTTCGCAATGGATCTACGCATCTTCTTATTTGGGGCGAATCAGCCGTACATTTTGCAATACCAATTTTTAGAGGGACATAACATAAAATTTCCAAAGGAGAAATTTGTCGGCTTGAATTACGTCCCGCAGATGAGGCCCCCGTCTCACGATCGCGTATGTTTTCGCGCTATCCCCAACGGACTCAATTCGATTTGGCCGCTTTTAAGCTATTGTTCCCACCCCTCTGAGAAATTAAAACAACAATGAAGCCAAAACATTGCTCATCAAGAACAAATAAGACTCAACATGTCTAAGGAAAGGGTTATCCCCTTTCAAACGACCCAAAAGGCACCTTTTGCCAACCCCCAAAGAACCCCGGCTCGGAGGAAGGTGGATTATTTTAATGCCACGGCCGTTCGTGGCGGGGGCACGGGCGGGTCGGGGCCGGGGGCGGGGGGGGGGACGGGGACGGCAAAGGGGGGGGGTGGGGGGGCGCGCGGGGCAGGCGGGGGTAAGAGCAAAAAAAAGAAAAAAGTTGTTCCCCCGATCCCCCCGACGTACCAAAAAATGGCGGCGTGGGAACCGCGGGTGTTCCCGCCATCGAAACAACGCCGAGCGGGGCGGGCGGGGCGGGCCGGGGGGATACTGCGCTGCGGGGCCCGGGCCGCGGGCCCCCACAGCTTCCCCGGACGCCCTTGCCAACGCCGCTGGCCCCAGTCCCGGGGGGGGGCCTCGAAATCGTTCAATGGGGCTTTTTCAGCCATGCACTATCATCAATTCATACTAATAAAAACTTATGGAAATATGAAAGACATTCATATTTTATGTCTATGGAAATTCATACGCACCGAATATTAAAATGTTCCCCACTCCAAATGGGGGGCCCGTGGGCCCCAACTGGCTTTTTACAGTTGGGAAACCCCGCTGGACACTTGCCAATCCTGGCGTCGGGCGATCCGCCTTTTCATTGGCTTTTTCCCGTTTCAGACACGTCCCCTTCCTCCCCCCGAAGATTTTCCTCCTAGTTATCTCAAAGGGGGCTTTTAGGTAGTGACGCCTGCAACGGACGGGGGAACGGGAGGGGGATGAGAGGAAGTAAGAGGAGGTAACAGGAGAGGGCCAGAAACGAAAGGTTTGGGGCGCGCGGGCGGGATCCCCCCCAAATTGCACTGACGTTGGCTGAACCCCGTGGACGCTGACGAACCGGGGGCAGCGGGCCCGGAAAGGGGGCGGAAAATGGTTTTTAACTGAAATGAAATCTTTTTTTGGTATCTAATTTTGGGAAAATTTGTTGTTTAAAATTTAATATTTAAAAGTTTTTTTAAAAACTTTTTTAAAAAATGCTAATGGTTCTAGAGCAAGGAACAAACTATTACATAAAAATTTTTGGGGAAACACAAATAATGCATTTACAAAATAACATTTCCCTATAAACAAATTGAAATTCATGTTCACGTATTTAAAAACTTGATTGTGCATTATTATTTTTAAAAAATGCAAGCAATAAAAATTTTATTGATTATGAAAATGTAATCCCCATTTTTTAATGAGCAGGGAGCAAACAGTGTTTTCGTTAATCAATTAAAAATCATGCGGGTTTTGGATTATCATTGCAAAATTGCTATAGTTAAATTGTTTAGATTTTTGTAAAATTGATGCAATTTTATAGTAAATCGGTGAAAAGGAACTAGGGAACCCTCTCATTAGAAATATTTAAAAAATAAAATTTGTCATTCTTCATATATTTTTCAAAAGTTGCTATTTTCTGTTAACTGCTGAGAAGATTATATCTTTTCCATATTTTTTATTTATTTTTTATTTGGTAATATAAAAATAAAACTGATATGGCCTGAATAGGCGCTAACATAATTAAATTTTCAAATATAAATAGCATATATTAATAAAAAATTGTAATTTGATATCTTTAATAAATAGCTAATAATATAAACGCAAATTTTAATTTTTTTAATTTTTGAAATCAACTGAAGTTAAATATTTTCAAATTTTTTTGAATAACCATAGAAAAAAAGAAAAAATTTTAAAAACATAATGTTACGAATCAATGAAATTTTTCTTAAAACGGTGTTAAAAAAGAAAAAAAAACATTTTGAATAAATTTTAAAAAGAGATTATATTGAAAATTTTTCCAATTAAAATATTTAAGGGGAACACAGTTTTTCCCGAATCGTAATCTTTCCAATTTATGTTGGGTTTTTTGTATGCCCCCGGGAAACAGTTTCATTTTTTAGTTCGATTAAGAAGTTTCCAATTCAAACACCCGGGAAACCCTTTGACAGGTTATCGATATTAAAAAAAAGGGGGTTTTTTTATTCACAGGAAACACACGCCCTTTTGTTTTCAATGATTAATTCTGAAATAATTTTAGCCATTGTGATATACGCATGAAAAAATTTGTGTTCATAAGACCCAAAATTTGAATGCATATCGAACCTGAAAATACATTTGGTTTTAGATCAACACGGGGTTTGGAAAAACTAAAACTAAACTACAGTCTTTTTTATTTTAGAAATGAAATTCATATTCTTTAATAATATAAAAAAAAGGGAAACAATATTTTTCAATTACAGGGTTTCAATTTTTTCCAAATTTTTTAAAAAATTAGTAAAAAAGTCAGTTAAAATTTTTTTTAAATTACAAGTTTAAAAAGAGTAAAAACATAAAATATGACTAATTTTAAAATGAAATAAATAAAAAGACATTTTACATAAAAAACGCAAAATGTTATAAAAGGCATGTTAAAAATCATCCCTTCACGCGTATTAGATTTATAAACCCATAGCTGAAAGTTTAAAGGTTTGCGAACAGAGCCAGCATCTCCTCTATAATCGAAAGCGCCTTTCTTGGCCTTTCTTTATCGTAGTGCAAAGCATGAAGAAACTGTTTTCTTTTCTGGGGATAGGGGGGGGTAATGCACGAGATGTCCTGCGAGAAGTGGCAGTCCCCGATCCGAAGGTGAATAACAATTTTGCCTCGTGCTTGAGCCAGGGATGACAACGACAAGGGTTTTTGATCCTTGTGAGTTTGAAAAGAGTTCTGCCACTCTGTTTACCAAATGCAACGTTGGATAAAATTTTGGTAGAAAGAGAGATTTACCATAAAGAGTTTTTCTTCCCTGGGGCCAATTTTACTACCTAGTCAGAGTTTCTTTTCCACTTACCCCCACGTGGCCGGGGACACGGGAAAAAAAGTAATTAAAAATGATGGAAATTCGATATTTTCGATGTATTTGATTTTGGGAATATGAAAAAGGGTTTTTACTAGGAGAGAAAAGGAAATGGACGAAAAGGGCCCTGCTTCCGGGGTTCGAAGGCCGGGTTCCGCCTGGGACATAGATGGTTTCGTGATGCCCTTTACGTATTCTCCCTACAGAAAACCCAAACATAAAAATAAATGGTCGTTATATGACCTAGTAGAAAAAAGAGACATTAAAAATATACAAAAAAACAATTTCCCAAATTTTCCCAAAAAATGTCACGTATTTAATTGGACTTTCAATAATCGTTCCTAATAAAACCTAAGGACTTTATTTCCGGGGAAAATAGTATTAAAAAAGGAAATTTATTTAATAAAAATTAAATTTTTCATATATGGTCATAATTGATTATTATTTATAATTAATTTTCCCTCTCAGAGATTTCCTACAATATTGCAATGATATTCATTGTAGCCAATACATATTTTATTCACTCTTTTTTATTTCGTTGGTAAAATAAACATATTTATTAAACTGAGTACCACTGAATTTAATAATGTTCTTTCATTACAATATTTCCATAGTTTTTGTGAGGAACAGGAGGAAAAAAATTGTCCTAATATTGAGTTAAGATTCATTAAATTTTTTACTATTTTTTACATTCTCGAATGCGCAGCACGCACAGAAACAATGATATCAAGAAAAAATGGTATTTCGGGTTTTAAGAAAATTGGTTTTTAAAACCCGAACTAAAAAAATTTTAAAAAGACTCTGCAAATGTATTTTTTTTTAGACTCGTTGTGGGAAAAGGACCTGTGTACGCATGGTACCGAAAAAAAATTAAAAAATTTGACTTCTAAATCAATGTTTTCTTTTCAAAATTGATATTATATAGCATGTTCATTATTTGAACCCAATGATATTCCAATATTTCTGGAGGGTTTTTACATTATGCTCATTTTGCATTATTGAAACTTTCTAAAAAAGAACCTTTTTTTTTTTATTTTCCTTTCATTAATACACTATACCTTTAAACAAATACTTTAGTAAATGTCATTTTTATTAATATCTCGGGGATTTTTCAACATTACAATTACTAATCTGTTTCAAATTTCATGAACTCTTTACTCTTCTTCTCGGTATAACAAATTTCCCTGGTTATAAAAGTAAAAATTTTTTTTCCAAATTTGGAAAATTGCTTTGCAGTGAAAGCATACAAATTTTCAAATATTAATAATCTAAATTTTCCATATATTGACTGCACTTTCTTTTTAAAGGGAGGAGAAAGTTAGTAATTTCCCGGAAAAACGGGGGGTTTGTCTGCAAAAAAACGCATATTACAGGTGACAAAAAAATGGATAAATCCACTTGCTAAATTTAGAAAAAATCCTTCAAACGGGGGACCAGAATCCATGTTTTGTGGTGGTTGATAGCGAAAATGACTGACGGAAAAATGTCTGTCCGTCCGTCCCTGAACAACGCAGGCAAACCGTTCAGCCGATTTTCACCAAAATTGATCCCCCCCAAACGATCTGGATGATGTCGTAGCGCCTTAAATTTTGAAACCGATATTCAATTAGGAGGGGGGTATTTTACATGAACCCCCTGGGACTTTTAAAATGTTCAAACAAATGGCTCCATAATTTTTATTACTTTTTATGGTTGGATGTAAGTGCATTTAAGAGAATATTGCAGGTCTATGTCTTTTTAAAATGTTTTTCGGGTATTCCTACAATAAAATATTGAAATTTAAATTTTTTCCCTTGATGAAACTTTTTCCTTAAAGATAAGATTTTAAATAAATCATGTGCAATTTTCAAAAACTTTAGTATTTTCACATAATTTTCCCGGGAAAATACGGGTGAGAAATCCCCTTTTTTAGCATCACTAGTATTCTTTAAACTGTCCTACTTTAGACATTGGCTTTTCCCGAATAATTGCAGACCCCTTCCCAGTTTTATTATAAAATTGTACTACGATGGGGGAAAATAAAAATTGTACTTTCTTTCTATAAAAAAATTTCGCATTCTTTTAAAAATATAATTATATTATATTAATACAAATATTCCCTATATTATACATTTTTATATTATATTATATATAAATATTTTTAAAAATTTAAAAAAAGGATTGCCCCTTGAAAAGAAAAAAATATTGAAACGATTATTTCTATTTAGATAGGTTTTATTATATTTAACTATTTTTCAAGTAATGAAACAGAAACCGTTTGCCGAATGGTTAACGTCAGGTACGCTGTCAGCATGCTAACGGGGATTTCGAACCAGAAGGTGATATTTTTTTTTCTGTTATGGTGTGATTTCAGTAGTAATATGTCCAATATTTTGAAATTAATTTAATTTGAAAAATTGGGGCCAAAAAAGGGCCAGGTTTTGTCCATCATACGACCCCAAAGCCTCCTTCTGTACTATCTGAACGGGGCGCTGGCCCCCTTTTTTCGAGAAACTCTATATATTTTGAAAATTGAAAAAGTTAACTTTTTCAAAACTACAAAATTGAAAATAGGTCTTACTGGTTGAAAACTCTTTTTCCATTTCATGTAATAGTATATTGCAATGAATTAGAGAAAAATATTGCTGTTGTATAAACTACTTCGTTGTTTACATTATAAGCATTATAATTTTTTAAAAAATCAATCAACTATTTGAGATAATTAAAATATTGTTAGCATTATATCATTCAAGTTTAGGTTAAAAGTTTTCATGAATAAGAATGCAAATTTGACGGCAATTCTCTTAGTTGTTTTAAATTTGGGTTTTTAAAAAATAAATAGTTACTTGCTTAATACCCCGGGTTCTGTATTTCAGATGGTGTTTACGACGAGTTACATTTCAGTCTTATCGGAATGTGGAGATCACCTTGAAGATATGGGGGGGAAAGATAGCAGTTCGAGGATAAAAGCTACTTCGCGAGCCCTACAAAAAAGACATTCAACGAAATATTTTTACTAGAATCAACTATAGAATAGTATCGCGCTGATGATTCCACTTTATAAAGAATGTGAGTTTCTGTAACCTGAAGTAAATGTTGTACATCATGAACAATAAATTTCAAGATAAATTCATTCTACAACATCATCGGTGCTGTAAGGTCCCTCTGGATAGTCCGTGGATTAAACGTAGTAGATAGAGGAATGGACCCCGATCAAATCCTCCCGAATATGTATTTTTTTACCTGATGCCTGGAACTCATTAATCACTATCATCACGAGAAAACATTCCAAAATTTTGAAAGGAGGAACAAACTTTTTTTTGTAAACGATAATGTGATTATATTGATTGGCTGGTATTTTTATTCCAAATTGACAAAACAAATTTGAAGAGATAGCAAAAATATTAACAGTGTCTCAATTGAATATCATTATCATTTTTTTATGAAATCTTAGAAATAAAGAAAAAGTCTGACCGTTGTATAATCACTAAAATTTTCTTTTAACAGTTCTAGAGATAATCAGAATCCTTAACAAGTCTGGGGGTTTATTATAAAATTTTGCAAAAAAGGTAATTTCTTCGTTCTTTATTAATTGAGAAAGGAATATTTTTTTTACTCGTTTAACAAATTTCCCTTTGAGACAACGAACTCATTAAAATTACCTTTTTGTGTTTGTCCCTTTGTGATAAATGCTAACAGAACGCACCCCTTAATTTTTTTAAAATTGATAATTTTATTTTTTTATGGTCTTTTTAAAATTTTTAATGTAAGTTTTCGGTAGGGAAATTTCAAAATGTATGAACTCCAAAACATAAAAAGTAGAGACGGGCTTTGAAAGAAATCAATATTTTTTATTATTATCTCCATTTTAAATAAACAATTTTTTGATACGGCTTATTTTTGTGGGGGGTGACTGGATAATGGTGAGATTCAATCAGTCCCAATTTTCACAAAAAAAAAGGGAATTTTAATTATTTAGTTATATCAATGATTATTCCATGTTGTGTATGACCCAATGCAAAATCACCTGTCATTTAGTCTCAAATAGGAAAAAAAAGGAGGTGCAATTTGGGATCTAAAAATGTTTTGGGATAAAGTCGTTTTTTTAAATCTAAAATTAAATTTATTAAAAAATTTCATAAATATGATAACGGAGTTAGATAAATAAATATATTATCATGTATTTTTAAAAAAACATCATTGCCCTAATTTCATTTTCCTGAAATTGTACTGTTGAGAACGAATATGTTTAGAGAATATGATTTCATTACGTCTTAAATGTTACTCTCAGAAAAATGGAGAAATTACAAAACAAATATTTGATTGTAGATACATTAAGGTTGCAGATTACTGAAAGAAAAACTTTCTGTAGCTGAAATCGTTTGAAGGGTTTTAAATCGGGGGTTTGAGGATCGAGTTCTGCGCGATCTTTTTTTTTCTGTTCCGCGTTTGTTTTACCTAAGTCTGAAAATTTAAAAAAAAGAATGTTTAGCGGAAATCGTGTATTTATTTATTGCATATAAGATTTTTGCTGAATTTTTTATACTATATAATGTGTAATTAGTTTGATAACGCTTTATTACAAATATTTATACAAATGTGCATTTATTTATATTTAGTTAGTAAAAATTTTAAACCCTAACCCTCGTTTAATTAAGATGGGAAGTTTTGACATACTTTTTTCATTCCCAAAAAAATTTTTGTCAAAACTCTTACTTTTATGGAAATGAAATATAAGGAAAATGTTTATCCGTTCGTTAGTGATATCCATTTGTGACCTGATAACCGTATTAATTGGTACTAAAGTGTAACCCCTTGGACGGGAATAAAACGCATCGTTCGATTTACGACCAGTTGTCACCCGACCCGAAAAAATGCTTTTTAAGTTGTTTTTGGGGCTCGTGTTTTCCCCACGCATTTGATATTTGTCACCGCTGTCATCATTTACGTAAGTCAATATGGGGGAAGGGTTTTGGGACCTTTAAGTAATTGATATTAAAGTTGTGACTTTTACACAACGTCGTGCCCAATTGGAAAATTACTCGTTTTTTTTTGATTAGATAAATACATTCATATTTTCAATACGAAATTTTTGTAAAAAAAAAACTCACCTTGAAAAGACAATCCGTAATGCAGAAAATTCTCAGTACTGTTTTTTTTATTTACCTTTTTAACTGCTGTTTCGTTTAGATGGATTTTTAACGATAATTCGTTATCTCAGCACAAAACAAAACTTGTACTTCTGTTTTTCTTTCTCATATACGCACGAATATACGTAGTATAAAGTATATTCGTATGTACTATATACGTAGTATATTCGTGCGCATACGTAGTATAAAGAAATTATGTAATACAGCGGAAAATCGATTTGCGATTAAACGGTAATACCGTTTGGGGGTCGAAAAAATGGTTTTTTCCCAAAACCCTCCGTCCATCCGTCTGTGATTCATGCCTAAACCCCAGTCCTTTTTAAATTGAAGAAACCCCCGTTTTTCTGGCTGTAGTTGAAGCTAAATTTTGAAAATCTTGAAATTTGGGGATTTAAGAAACCTTTCACATTTTTTAAAATTTTTCAAAAAAGGCTCCGAATTTTCTGGTAAGAATAAGTCAAAAAACTTAGAAGGATGACATAGTTCCAATTTTCATGGTTAACTCTAATTTTTAAAATTTTAAAAATTTGAACATTTTGGGGGGGCTTCCACAACTACAAAATTGAAAACGATTTGTCTTTCAAATGAAATTTTTTTGTCCCTAATTGTTTTGCATAACAATCATTTGGTTTTTTGAAATGATGGCATTTTTCGTGCAAAAATAAAACAAATTTACAATTTTAAAAATTGTTTTAAATGCAAAACTGCAATGAAACCGTTTTTTTTTTCTTACTATTTAAAAAGTTTCAAAAACCCATTTTGCGAAATCGTACTTTTTATTTTTTTTTGTTGAAAAACATTCCCGTCTTCGCTAGCAAAAATCAAAAGTATCACTGTCAACACATTCTAATATTAAAACATTGTATAAGTGACTGCGGGGAGTGACGTCATGTAGTGGGTGCTTGTTTGAAGAACTGGGAAAACCGAGTTTACGTCCTGGCCTGTTCTCAACTTTTTTTTTTGACAATGTGTAGATTTTAATTAATACTTTTCCCTTTTTAATAATTTAAGGTATGCATTTACGATTGTCGTTTGAGATTTTCAAAAACGAATGAAGAATAGTAACATTTGTTTAATTAAAAAAAATTACCAATAAAAAAGAAAATAAAAGTTATTTTTTTATAAATGTATAGATGAACAAAAAAATAATAACTGGTAAAATTTGGGGATTTTTTTAAGTCATAAATGTTTCTTTGATTCTAGTAATTACTTGCAGCAAATGAATTTAATGTGGGGGGTGTCGAAACTTGTTCGCCCCAAAGTTATCCGTCTAATAATCTCACCTTGGGGGAGGCGATAAAGGGGGTTTAGCGTCAGGTAGAACCGGCCCGCAAAATTACATAGTACTGAACTGAAACATTCTTAAGTAAATTAACTATTTTATAGTGCCGGTAGATTTCTTTGCTTTTTTTTGTTTTTGAGGTAATTTATTTAATATTTTAAATTGCAGAAGTGCGGAAAAAAAAAGGAAGACAAAATTGAAAATTCTTAATTGGTACGTTCACGGAAATGCTTACGTACGACTGTGTTTTAGGCCCAAACGCAGGTGGGGGCTTCACAATAGAGGAACGCGTGTTCAAATCCCGAGATATCAGGGTTTTTTCTTGACGAGCAATGAAAATAAATTCCTTTAAAGATGTCGAGAATGTTCTAAAATTCCTTTTCTTTCAAGAAGATAATTACAAAACTGCGGAAAAATTTGATGATTTCGATTACTGGTCGTTTACCAGATCATTCACTACTCCATATTTTCCTGTTCATAGGCCGTTTTTTGGTTTTTTCATTGGTACGTTCGTGTCCTTCCCAATCCCTAATAAGTATTACGTCCTTTGTAATTAACTTTTTTTATTTGTGTCTCACTTTTTTCAAGTTTTTTTAGCTGAAATTTTTCTTTTCATTTAAAAATTAAGAAATCTTTACACTTTCCATACCAAAATATGAAGAACAGAGGGGCACAGAAGGGGCAGACTTTCTCGTAGCAAATGTTTATAATTTCCCTTTTTGTGGACTGGTTTTGGCTTTCCAGCTCACATAAGGTTCTGCGTCTCTTTCCAGCTGACATCTATCGCCGCACAAAATACATTTTTTACATTATCTCAACTTTTCGGTTCAAAATAGTTTTTTCACAGGGGAAACTATTGAGTTTTTTTAAAACTTTCTAAAGTCATTTGAAGCACTTTACCACAAGTTAAATAATCATAAAAACTATTCAAAAGTCTATTAACAGCGTGAAGGGATTTCAAAAATTTTTGTGTAATTTTTTAAAAAAAAATAGAATAAGAATATCCGTTTATGTCACGGGTTATTTTGGGAACCCCAACCAAAAATTAAAAAAAAATTTAGCCCTTTTTAGAAAACTTGTTTTTTTAAAATTTTTAAATTTAAAAATTGCCCCCAATTTTGCGAAATCAACTAAAACTTTTAAAAAAAATTTATGACCTTTTTAAAAAATCTAATTATAACAACACATTTTATTTGAAGCAAAAATTTTACTTTAATTTTGTAGTTGTAAAGAGCCGCAAAAAATTTAAATTTTAGCGATTTTTTAAAATTCGAGAACGTGAAAATTGGGTATATTCTACCTTATGCGTATTTTACTATAGAGTAAACAGTCCTTAAAGAAATTTACGAAACAATTTTGGGGTCGTTTTGAAAAAAATTTAAAAAGTCCAAAGGGTACAAATAGTCCCCCAAAAATTAATGAAATTTTTTTAAAATCGCATAGTTTAGCCGGGAAAAAGACAGGGTTTTTCAATTTGGGAAAAAACGTATGCATGGTTTAGGCGCTAGAGTTGTATCAGAGGGAAAACGGACGTTTTGTTTTCCCAAATTTGGTTTTTTTGGGATCACGGATCCACAAAAAATGGAATTATCAACCCCGTGTTTGAGGACTTTTTTCTTAATTTGCAATTTTTTGATTCAGTTTTTCGTCAAGAGCGCGGGAATGATTTTTTTTGCAGAAAATGCGCAGTTTTTTCGCAGCATTATATAACATTTCTATACTACGTATATTACTCTGTATATACGTAAGTATACGGGGAAAGTAATATGAAGTGTTTGTTAACATGCGTCACGCAGATAAATTTTAAGGAATAAAATTTGTGATGAAGTTGAAAAATAATTCTTGGTTTTTTAAAAACCCTGTATTCATATAATAAATATTCGATTATTAGTTGAAGTAAATTTATCATGCCCATTTGCTAACATTCTGAAAGGTCTTTTTTGAATGATATTGATTAAAAAAAGTCCATTATTAAATATTCTTCTCAATCATTCATTCAAGATTTCAACTATTTTCTAAACCATCCCAACGGGATCCCAAAAAAAAGACTAGGGGCACTGCCCTCTCTTCATCCCATCTCGATCAGGTTTTTTGTCCAGTTTCCCCGATCCATTGAAAAATGCTGGGTGGCCCCTTGTTTTCTTCTGGACATAAATGTAACTTCATTTTCGCACGTCTTCTAGAATTAGTGGGAAATACAATTATTCAAATTATCTTTTCCATGTTGTCGCGGGGGGAAAAGGCCAAAAATTTTTTGTTTTTTATCTTTACAATAGATTTTATTACATGGGAGTTTTTTTTTTTTTTCTCCTTTTAAAATTGATTGTTTTTTTCCTTGAAAATAGATTTTTTTTACATGGGAGTTTTTTTTTTTTCCCCTTTAAAAATTTTAAAATTAAAATTTATTGCTTGTTTATCAACATAGATTTTATTGCATGGAGTTTTTTTTTTTTTCCCCTTTTAAAATTCAAAATTTAAGTAGATTGGTAATAGGGATAAGAATTTTTAAAATGAAAATTCATTTTTATAATCATAGCAGTTTTAAATTTTTTCTACGTTAAATAAAAAAATTTTAAAAAAAAATTAGAAAAACACCCCAAAAAAGTATGGAAATATAATAAAAAGTGAAATTTATTTTTTATAATCAAAAACTTTTTTAAATGGTTTAAAAATTGTTAAATTTTGGGGAACGCTGCAAACCCTTTTTGAAATTTATTTTCATAACCAAAAAATTTTTGGGGTACGTTTTAAAATTGAAAGGTAAAAAAATAATAAATTTTTTTTGGCAAATTCCCTTGAAAAAATTTAATCCAAAAAAATTAATAAAAAAATAAAAAAGGAGACTCAAAAAAAAAAAAAGTCAAGACACATGGTTGTAGGGGAAAACTCGATAAATCAGAAAAAATAGGTATATTTCCCGGGAAAGGAATTTAAATATATCGGAGTGATTTTTAGAGCAGGGGACTAATAAAAATTTACTTTATTAAAAATAAGCTAGGGGAAAGGGCCCAAATTTTTAGTAGACTTCAAAAATTTTAAAAACAAAAAATTTTGAAAGAAAAATAAAAGACAATATAAAGAAATGGTGGAGAGCTTTTTACGTATGAATCGGGAAAATTTGAATTTAAAAAACAATAAATTCGGTTGAATGCTATGAAAATGAATTTTTGGGGAAAGATGTTGTGTATACTGTTTGATAGAATACTAAACGAAAAGATTGGGAAAAAAATGATTGAGGGGCAAGTGGTCGAAAATGGGAAACCAAAAAACTCCAATGGTTGCTGCGAATGCGTGACAGAATATCAAAAAATTTTCTTTATAATCCTTTCGAAAGAAGAAACAGGGGAAAGGGCCCAAAGGGAAAACTTGTAAGTACGTCATGGATTTGACAATGAAGGGGAAAAGAATAGGGAAAATGCCTGACGGAATAAAAACATTGGGGTGAGATTGGGAAAACGGTCATTAGAACTGTAAAATTGCTTAAAAAAATAAAATTTTTAAATGAAGTGGAAAATCCGGGTGAAGAAGCCTTTTATTATTTCTGGGACAAAGGGTCTAACAGATTTTGGGAAAAAACCAAAAACAAAAAGTTCTTATTTAAAAGATTAAATGAAAAAAAGAAAATTTGATTATTTTTTAGGGGAGTCCTTGATAACAAATATCAGATATTACCATTTGGTATTTCTGAAGAAACTTCCAACCTGGGGGAACCATTCTTCCGAATTGACAGGTCGAAAAATAAAATTGTATTTAGGTAAAAAAAAAATGATTGAATTATGTTTTCAAAAAATTTAAATAAAGGAAAAAAAAAACTAGCACAAAAGTAAATTCACATTTCTTTAAAGGGTTTCCCTGAATAATTCAAATTCCACAAATTAAAAAATTTTATCCCCCAAAAAAATTTGGGGCTCTTTTAAACCCGAAATTTTTTGTTTTTCCGGCGTCACAACACCGGAAAGTGTTCGGCGTTTATGGAAGCAGAAAATGTAATTTCAAAACCAGAGGATTTTATGCAAATTCCAAAGGCAGATTTTTTTAAAACTGACATTTGTTCATCATTTTCCTAGGTATGCAACATGCCCGTTAAATTTTAAAATCTAGTATCCTTTTTGGGAAACCTAAGACTTAAAAAGGAACCCAAAGGTTGACCCTGAAGATTTTTTAGAACCCAAATGCTATAGCGCAGATTTTCCTTCTTCCCAGATTAAAGTGGTCGCCGAAGTTTGCCAAATGCCAATGAATTATAAATTTGAGGTTATTTCGTTATTATTTAGATTTTCTTTGTAAAAACGTCTCTGCGGAATATACTATATAGAACACAAACTATCAATCAAGGGCGTACATTTTAAAAGTTACATTGTAAATTTGAAAAGCGTTTCAACAATAATAAAATTGTAGTTATAGTTTTAAAAATTTAACCTTTAATTTATTTACAATTTTAATTAAATTATTTATAAAAATTTATAACTTAAATGAAATTTTTTCCAAATAAAAAAAATTTAAATTTTTTTTTGTTTACAAATTTTTTAAAATTCATTAAAAATTTTAATATGCAGTATATTATGAAGATGCGTTAGTGAACACATATCCAAAAATTGGAATTTTAGAAATGTAAAAAAAATATGAAAATAGAAAAATTTTATTTTGCAACAATATTTTTAAGAAGATGATCCTATTCATTTTCTAACGATTATCGTGAACAGATTTCGTTTGACAAAATTTTTTAAAATTATTAAAATTACAATTTTGAAATAATTTTTTAAGGGGAATTCTAGTGATTTTAAGGGTTAGCAAAACAGTGTTTGATAGGTCTGCTTATCTTGAAGAAGTAGGTGTAACATTCCATGATGTAAAAAACTTTTTGTCATTGTCGTTCTCGAAAAAAAAAATATCAATGTAAAAATATTTTTAATAATATAAATATAAATTTTATTGCGTTGATTAAATCATACATAAATTAAAGTGAATATATTGATGTGTGTGTGTGTGTGTGTGTTCCTCCCAAAGTTCAGAAAAAGAAAGCTGGTGTTTTTATTTAAAATTAAGATATTAAAATGTTTATAAGAGTCAAAGTCGTTTTTGATTCTCACGCAAAAAACCTTTAAAAACTAGGGATTAATATGATTTTAATATTTTCGGAAAGAACTCCCTGTAAAATAACACCCCCAAAGTTAGATTGAAGAGGTAATTTAAATTTTGATCCCCAAAAAAAAAGATCAAAAAACATTCATTTCTTACACCCTACCAATCATAATGTCTGGGAAAAAAAATTTATTTTATAAATGAACTTTAAATACTTTAAGTTTATTTAGTATTTTAAAATCAAAACTATTTTATTACAATATTAACCGACCATATGATATTTTAATTGGGTCATCTGAGAAATTATAGAAATATTTCACAACTGAAAGCTGCTATCTCGGGGACGGGTTTTTGAAACTGACTTAAAACGTATTTCTTTTTGTTATTATTTTTCTAAAAAATAACTAGGTTAGAAATCATACAATGCAAATTATTTGCATTTTATATTAAATATTAAATAATAAACGACGAAATGTAGACATGGAGCTTAGTCGTTTCCCGTGTTATTTTGCAAAAAAACCTTTTTTAACAGTTTTAAAAAAAGTTTTTTCTGGGAAAGATGCCTTTTTTATTTTTTAAATTTAAAAGTATATTAAAAATTTTTTTAAATTTTTGGTTGAAAATTTATATTCAAATATTTATATTATAACTCACATCAGCCATTTTTTTAATGTTCAAGATGTAGTCCCGCCTCCCCGAAATGAAATAAAGGGATTTTTAGCCCCGTTCCAGGGCGGGCAGGGCGGAAAACCGGAAAATTTGGGCCGGACATCGCCCATTTTTTGCCGAGGGGAATATGCATACATACCAAAAAAGTTTATAAGGTAAGTATAGAGTGGTTTCTGTTCATTTATTCATTCTGGAAAAAAAATAAGGATTTATGGTTTGAGACCCCCCCGTTGTTTTATTCTTTTTCTCGTTTTTTTTTAGTCTGGGATTTTTTTCCAAGAAAAAAAATTTCGAATGAGACTAATAATATTTATTTATTAAACAGAAATTTGTAAACTTTTAAAATAGTACTAATGTTCAAACCAAAAAAATAATATAATTATTATTGGATATGTAAAAAATATTATTATTTATTAAAATTATTAAAAACAATAGTAATAATTATTCGATTATTCATTATCGTTAATAAAAAATCGAATATAATATTTAATAATAATAGATTAGTAATTTTTATTATTATAGATATTAGATAATTATTAAGATTTGTAATATTACTATTTTTCATGATTTCTTCAGACGATTGTTGACTCGCACACCCACTGACATACTGAAATAATTAGGTTAAAACTATAATTCCCCTTTCCCCACAATTACTTCCCCAGAGTTTAGCTGGGGTTAGCATGACCCCGCAACTCGCAATACTCGCAATCAGTGTCTGGGAAACTCACGAGGAAGAGTGACGACGTGGGGAGCAACCGGGCTTAT